>JAEIIU010057024.1:62081-153662 GCA_018874675.1 Drosophila baimaii | reverse complement strand
TCGCTAAGAAATTTTTGTGTCCATTTTCGTTGTATGAAATGACTAGTCTATATGTTGTATGGTTAGTGGTGTTATGTAGTTACCCCCCCTCCCCTGTGACGGCCATTTTCCATTTTCCATTTTCGGATGATTTCAATAACGCAACAAGCAGCCGAAATTGTGGCCACTTTAATGTTTAACAAGCTATAGGGAGGGGGAATCGAGCAATTCTGCGTGTAATTTCACCAACTTCAGAGAGGTCTCCGCACAAATGCTGACCCGAGCAAATTGCCAGGAGGTCCGGGTAATAAAAGGTTCCCACTGGCACGAGTTCACCTTGGACGGGCGAGATTAATTGGCATGTGGCACCGCCGAGCGACGACCAACAAATTCCCGGCATTTGGGATCGAGTGTCCAGGGGACGACAATAAAACCTTCGATTTCCGTTTAATATTATTTTTAATCTGCTGCAGGAATTTATGGCCCCAAGGAGGTCGTCCTGGAGGCTCCGATAGCTCCGCTACGCTCTGGAACCATATTTCCCCCGCCGACCAGATCAACCGATGCATGTTTTATATTTCATCAATAAATGTTTTGAAGCTTTGACTGACTGCCTGACTCAAATTGCCTGCCACATGCCACATGTCGCTGGATGTTCCTTGTATCCGCGCAGCCTTGTACTTGGTAACCTCCTGGTATTCCTTAACCGGGACAAGTGAAAAGCCAAACGCAAGTCAATATAATTGAATAACGCAGATACAGATACACAGAGACACACACACACATGTGATTGGCAATCAGTCTGAACGTCTGCAACATTTAATGTGCAAATAAAAAACGAGTCGATACAAGGGCAATGCCAAACAAACCTTATTTTATGGCAGGCAAAGGAAAAATAAATAAATAAATAAATAAATAAGGCGAGCAGAAGACAAACACACGCTTCTGCTTCTGGCCAGGCCCGTCGCTATCCGCCTATTCCATTCTATTTTTGCATGCATTTGCCGCTTTCTTTTCTGAGGGGCTTATGGCCATAATGGAACAACAGCCGGAACGGGGGAGCGGTGGAGCGGGGGCTGCGGGATCTATAAAATAATAACCGCCCGCCAGCGGGCTCAGCGCCTGTCATATTTGGCATTTTAAAAGTGCTACCCAAAGGTCCCTCTGTGTTTGCTTAGGAGCCAGAAATCAAATCCAACCCCCAAACCAAAACAGGAACTACACAGCAAGAAATTCCCATATTTCCTTTCAAATTCCAACTACTAAATTTCCTTTAAATACTTGTATATTAGAAGATATTTCTTAAGTTTCCTTAAAATACCTGTGTGATTCAAATCTCCAGCTTTAACATTTAACCCAAACTCATCAGAACACTTTTCTCCCCTAACAAGCAATTTAATATCACTTTATCATAATAAATAAATAACAAAAATTAAAACCCAGTAAGAAATAAATCTCTGTGCACTTTGGCTTTGGCCAAAAGAACTCACCGCAATATACTGCCAGCCCTTGTTGACGCGAACGAGCAGTGCCTCCTCCTCGGTGATGTAGGCCAACGTGCCCGGCGGATTCAGAGCCGACTTCTGCGGAAAATATACAAACAACGAAAGAGTTTAAAAATACATGGTTTTGGTGCCAAATTTAACCAATCGACACCCACTTTAGTCATTTCATCGATGTTCTGGAAGGTGACTGCGCCGGGCACAATCTTCATATTCATGTTCGAGGAGGAGGCCGAAAAGTATGGCTCCTCGCCCTCAACGGGCCCCAGGGCCTCCTCGTGTTTGTGTGAATGTCCTGTCTGGCGCGGCGGCTCTGTAAAGGATAATTCATGCATTATGGCACAAAATTCGATAATCAAGCGTTCGCTTAAATCGGATTTTTCTAAGTGCTAAAATCACGACAGTGACAAAGAAGTTGAATTTAAGTAGAAGAAAAAGGTTTTTGTATTTTGAACTAATTCAATTCCTAAGTTTCAGCAAAGACATTGTAGGAAAATATATAAAATGCTTATAAGGAATTGTTTTGAGGAAGTTAAAGATTGTCTTCTTAAATATTCTACGTCTTAAAGGGCAAGTTATAAGATATTATATTAAATATTATATCTAAGCATCTTTAAACATGCAAATAGAGTCGAAATGTTGTATAATTAACATCAATAAATATTAAACTGTATGTATCTATTCATCTCCGCTTGCATTTATTTTAAAAATAACTAAAGGAAACAAAAATGTAAACCAAAAATACTATAAACAAAAAGCGAGAAATACTTTTCGATTTCCATAACTGTCTGAATTTATTTCTATTCCCGCATTGACCATTTACGCTTTAATAATTCATACGTGACCGCATTTTTATATTTTCTAAACCGACTGAAAGAGTCGGGAGAAGCTCGCCAAAAATATGCCAAAAACTGGCATTTCTCGGTTTAATGGTAACTAAAATGTGTTATGNGGGGGGGGGGGGGGAGCCATGAGTCGGGTGATTTTCTGGCGGCGGAAAAGTCATGACGGTGTGAAAATTCGCGCATAAAGAAAATGTTTACACGTTGTACTCTATCAGCGCCAAATGAGTTAATGATGATGTGCAAATATGTGGAGCTTGGCTCCCCGTGAAAGGAGAAGGCAGCTAGTTCATAAAAGGATGTGAAGGCATGCCGGGGAAAGTACGGGAAAATAGGTAAGTAGCTGTGGGAAAGGTGTATGAACTGGAGGCAATTATCAAGGCGAATGGGGAGTCATGCATGCAACATTCCGAATGGCCAGGCCACAGGCAAACACTAAGGATATTAACACAGAATGGTGGATGGTTGAGAGTTGAGAGATTGAGATTGAGATTGAGATTGTTGATTACCGGCTGTGCCATCGGGCCGATCGCGCAGATCTTGCAGCTCTCGCAGTGCTTTGAGTTCGTCTAAAGATGAGCGCGCACCTTGATGACGAGGAGTACGATACAAATGACATGGTTTGACATAGGTTGGATAAGTAAGGTTCGGTTAGGGTTTTGGCTCCAGGACAGTACTAACTATGTACAGACAGGACTAAGGCTCTAACTAAGCTCACACCGGATATATTTACAGAGAGTCTGGGCGAGTTTCCTTGGGATTAGCTCACCTGGTCGGCCGTAATAGGAGGCGTCGCCAAAGAAGCTGCTGCGCGAATCCATGCCTGGCTCTCCCTTGGGTCCGGAAATCGAGAGACCCGGCAGGCCAGGTGGCCCCGGAGGTCCTGGAGGTCCTGGCATCGGTATGTACTGCACTCCGCTGCTGTCGCCATCGCCGCCACCAGTGGAGGGCAGTCCCGGAGGTCCGGGCAGGCCGTCCCGTCCATCCTGACCTCGGTCGCCCTTGTCACCCTTGACCTGTGCGAACAAGTTTTCCCAATCAGTGTCTCGAGCCCTCCTCGGTGATCCATCACCACCCCTCTGTCGGCCGCCAGGGCGTATACTTAACGTCGCCTCCACTTACCCCTTCGCGTCCGCCGGAGTCTCCCTTCGGGCCCTTGGGTCCCATCTCACCCTTTGGTCCTGTCATGCCCGGCCGTCCCTGAGAATCAATTAAAGGTCATGAAAATCAGTGGCAGCAGCAGGGTATAAAATGGTAAGGGTATCGGAGAATAGCTTGATGAGATGTTAGATCTTTTGACTTTACAAAAAGGAAAAATATGTTATTGTTCTTTTAATAAATCATTTAGTAAGTTGTCTTTAAAAATTCGTGAAAGTAAAGCTCAGATAATAAACCTAAGCGAATCTATAGTATTTTAGCTCGATTTCCCTAACTGTTTAAGCCACGTTTAATTATTAAAATTATGCTCTTTCGATTGCCCAAATGTCATGAGCACGTAGCAAAGTTCGCACATGGTTGGCGAAGAATCAAACTCCCCTCACTCCGTAAGTGGGAAAGTTGGGAGCAAATTATATGATCATTGGCAGCAAGAACAGCCAAGTGAAGAGTCCAGGTTTGCTGCAGATGCAATGGAAATGGAACTGGACCAACGAGAGGCAACTTGAACTATAGCCAAAAATGGCCAAACTTTCGCCGTTTCAGGGGAGAGTGCAACAATTTTCTAGTCGCAAAAAACCTTTTTGTTTCTCCGCCAATTGAGCCAAAGTTCCGTGTCCCATTCCAGTTTGGGCCATGGGCCATGGAGCAGCTCATGTAAATACGCTGCTTGATTTTGATTTCGGGCGGTAAACGATGCCAGTTGGCACACAGAATACTATACATACTAGAGAATGCCATGGCATTCGTGCCTCTCAATTCACTGACTCCGTTCGCTGCAAAAGGAAAGTTTGCTCCTTGCCGCCATTGCTTAGCTGTTGTTATTGCGGAATAATGGCGGAAATTCTGGGTAAACTGCAATTGGAATCGTGCGATGCGCTGACTGCCGCGCGTCCTGAATAACCGTGATGAAAATGCACTTAAAATACTTTTCGTTTGAGTTTATTCCGCCGCTCTCGTTCTGCCGTTTGTTCCCCCCCTTTCACTGGCCCCTGATTGTCTAGATCGCGAGAGCGGCCAGAAAATGTCTGTTTGTCTGCGAATTTTCCCAGCAGCAGCAGCAGCAGCAACAACAATCGAAGGAGCAGGATTCACGGGCGTAGAGAGAAGGAAGAAATTGATCCTAAGTCCTATGGTTTTTTGGAGATTCGTTTAGGGTTTTGGGGATACCAAGAAAAAAGGTTATTAATTATTTTACTAAGAAAAGAAATATTTACTTTTAAATTAAAAAATAAATATTTTATATGGATGACTTTCAGGGTTTTCTTTCTTTAAAAAAAGCTACCCTGAACTCATTTAATTATTTTGTAATCTCTTAAGTATCTTAAAAAGTATTCAAATCTAAAATAAATACAAAATATTGTAGGTTTCCGTGTACAAAGAAATTACAAGCCAGCAATGACCAGGGCTACGCTCCTGGCCGGAATGGGTGAAAGCATGTGAAAGTTGGCCATCTCATGAATATGCATGCCAAAGTTGCGAGTGGCTCTGGGCCCGGTACTCGGGACTTTGCTCTTGCGGACTTCTCTGCTCCTCCAATACTCACCGAGTGTCCAATATCGCCCATGGCCCCGGTTTTTCCGGGCGGCCCGATTGGTCCAGCGGCTCCGGTGCCGCCGCGTCGTCCTCGCATTCCCTTTTCTCCTTTCTCGCCCTTGGTCCCGTTGGCGCTGGCTAGGCCCTCGAGTCCGCCGGGCTGTCCAGACTGACCGGGCAATCCCGGCAGTCCGGGTGTTCCCGGCTCACCGGGCTCACCCTTTGCGCCGCTGGGCCCGTGCGCACCTTTGTGACCCTGTTTTGTTGGGTGGATTGGGTTGGAGGAAGGGAAGGAAAGAAAAGCAAGTGTGTGAAATGATTTACGGTCTTAAATATACGGCTACATGTGCCCATGGGGATGAGGACGGTGGCAAGGATGCTGGAGGGGAACACACGGGGGGTAACAGCTCTCGCCTAATTTGGCCGTAAAACTCAATTTCAAACGTTTTGTCGACGACAGAAAAAATTCAATTCAAACTCATTTTGAAATCAAATCAATTCCGAAATCCCGCACACACACACACACACGCCACCCGGCCACACCGCTGGATAAATTTATGCGACCGAATGTGTGCAGTGCCTGGCTGGTGACAAGCCCGAAAACACAAAACCATATTCCTTTTGGGTCCTCACAGCCTTTGTGGAAATTTGCTTCCTTCCTTCGGCTTGACTCAATTCATCCCCAGCGTCGTCTTCCACATCATCAGCGCCTTAAATGGTTCGCCATAAATTTGCACGCGCCCACCCGACTGGATGCTGGGAAATGCTTGCTGGAAAATGGTAGCAGCACTGGGAGAAATAATTCCAGGAAAATTACAATTCATAATTGTTCTGAAACTAGATTGATTGGTAATTGAATTTATTTATTTATTTTATTTTTTGTAGTTTAAAAAAGATCCCTAAATAGGGAGGCAGAATTGATCGATTATTAAATAAAAATTGATAAAAAATGGATAGTTTAACGTTGCAATATATATGCGCAATAAAACGATATTCTGTTAGATTTATCGAACTAAGCCTAAGCTTAGCTGAAGGTGGAAAAAATACATAAAACAAATTAAAGTTGTGTTTAAATGTTTATGTTGTATGTACCCTGAACATTGTACAGTCTATAAAAGTGGACAAATATATTAAAAACCATCGATATTTTTACATTAAATTCAATGTTTTTCGATAGTTTAAAATTTGATATATCAAACTTTTGGTTTCTTTTTTTGGTTTATATATCTTTTATCTATATTCTTTCCCTAGCCTAGCCTGGCTAATACCTAATATATTTTTATAGATTTTTCGTAATAAGGTTTCTATATCAGTTGTTGACTCCTTTTTTCCTGCAGTGCATGTACTCGGATGATCCGGCTGCTGTTTTCCTTTGGGCTTCGGCTTGTTGCTGGTGGAGGACCTTGCTCCATATCGCCAACTTAATACCAACTAATGAATAATTAATAAGGCAACGCACACACACGACTGCTCCGGAGGCTGTCTTTCAAGATCCCCGCGCGTGTGTATGTGTGTGCGGGTGAGTGTGTGTGTGTCTGTTTTTTAGGCTTAATGAAACGAACCTAATTGTGCGTGTATTCATACGTTTAAAATGCTAATTTCCATATTAGTTTTCCCGAAATTTTGTAATGCAATAAGTGGGGGGTATGTGCGCCATGGCCTTCCTGACAAATTGGGCGTGAATTTATCATAAAATCCCAATCGATTTTTTTTTTCTCATAATGTGTATGTGCCCTCTCTTCCCCCTCGGGGAGTGGGTGGCTGTTTGCATAATTTCTTTTTATTTCACGCACGATTAATTTCGGGTGTGGCCACCAAGGGGAAACTACTTAAAAGCAGCCTTGTTACGGCCACGGCAGATTCCTTTCACCACAAGCGCCGCATAAATATTACTTGTGTATATGCGAAAGGTCGTGGCTGTGGCTGTGGCTGTGGCTGTGTCGGGGTCGGTGTCTGTGTCTTTATGGGGCCAAATTGGCTGGTGTTCCGAAGAGTAATCTGCGACACCGGAAGTTCCAGGTCCACGTGAGGGAACCGCACCCAAGAAAGCCAAGCAAACGGACTAACAACAAGCACATTATGCGAGTCCCGGCTGGCGCCCAGATTTAAGTTTTGAGGTTGCCACATAAAAGAAATATGTATGGGGCAGAGATCCTGCGGAGCGAGAGTGGGATCCTGGACCCTAACTCCCGGTTCCTGGAGAGTGCAAAGCCACCCCCACTAAGCTGCTAAATGGCATACGGGGTAATGGCTGGGAAGTAAGCGTCGCCTAAGCAGGATGAGCTCCCCAAATGGCCAAAACTTATTATGAAAGTAATGCCAAAACGAGAAGTGAAAAGAAACGAAAGGAAATAGTTTATGCTCGCCGTCCACATCGTGGACATCCATCCCTCATCCTGGGAGGGAGCAGCACACGCACATACACCCACACCCACACCCACACCACAGGGTATATCCACTGAAAATCAAATGAGCTATAAATGCACACAAATTGGCCCCCGCCCTGGCACGAGAGAAATCAGGAGACACACATCGCCAGCATCGTCTCAAGTGACGCATTTCGGGCCAACTGCTGATAGAAATTTATGCCCCAAATTGTGTATTTCCTGCACAAATGACTGCGATGCCCATAAATACGAACTCAGCTGGAGCTGTGAGCTCGCAAAGAATTATTACTATCTATCAAATTGGATACAATTTGGCCTGAACTCGAAAACAAGCCAAGCCAAGCCATTGAGGATGTGGTGGCGCTTATCCCTTCACGGGGTTAATAGCTTGGCATTTATTTGCCAGATATTTCTGCTTTTGAGGGGGTTATCAAACGTATTTTAGGATTTTCAAACTCATATAAATATAAATTATTTATTACCTATCGGTAAACAGTTATGTTTCTTTTTCATTTTAAAACACTTTTTTAAAGTGACTTTTATATATCCCAGAAACCTTTTCTTTGACAAATTTCCTTTTATAAAACCTAGAGATTAAAAAAAGCCTATTATTCCTATACCAATTTATTTTAAACAGCTAATCCAAGTATTTATAATCTTCCAAAATCTAATTAAGGCTATAAAAAGGCTACAAAAGAGCATTATTCCCCCCAAATCTAATGTCCCTTTTCGAACCCCATTAAGGTCCTGGCCCAAGAACAAATTTTCCATCCTGGCCGATTTGCTCATTTGGGCGAGAGCGAAAGCCACCAGCAGCTCCTTGGCCCCGGTTGCCCTTTTGAGAAGCCTCAAAATCAATTGAGTAGTCAATAGGGCAGAAATTATTGTTATATATTTGAAACAACACAATCGTGTGGGCCCAAGGAACACTTTATAAGGCATACAAGGAGCAGAAGGAGGAGGAGTAGGAGTGAGGTTAAGCAAAAACCTAAGCCATTTATTAGACATGCCCTCTGACTTACCGGATCGCCGCGCTCTCCTTTCTGGCCCGCATCGCCCTTCTCGCCGGACACACCTTTGGGTCCCGGCTGCGTCGTGCCCCGGAATGTGCCCATCGAGTTGACCATTAGGGATTCCTGCGAGGGTATGTGTATAGGCATAGTAATTTGTTAAATATTTGCTTGTTGTACAATTTATTTTCGATACATGTAGTATTTTGGGCCCCCATTTTTCTGATCTTTTTTTTGCTCCCTCTTCACCCGCCTTTTTGACGAGGGACACATGGCGATTCCAGCAGCAAACACACGGAGGTGTGTGTATCTACGGCGGAAATTTGATTAATGATCTTTTCGTTGCAGGGGGCGGATCAGAGGGGNGGCTAATGATGCCAAGTGGTTCTAGTCCATTAAACGCTGTGGCCATCGCTTACCCCCGGCAAGCCTTTGCCCTTGTTTTTGTTAAGAGTTAGTGGTGGTGGTGGTGGGAACATAGGATGAAATTGTTAAAATGTTTATACCTTGAAGGTCCTGGTTGGATTCCAATTTATCTGTTATTTATGTGTTGATTGTTACAAGAATACATAATTTTCGATACGATTTACGTTTTACAATAATATAGAGCAATGGGCGTGAAATTAAAGCGTATTATTATTAGATGGTTTCACTGGTATTAAATCGAGAGAGAGAGAAAATAACACAAGCTTCAAAATTGCAACTTTTACAGGGATTCGTATGGGAGCATAAATAGGCCCGGGTAATTGGATTTCTGAATAAAACATCTGAAAAAGTGGAAGTCGTGTTGACAATCAAAAGTCGCTTTAATAAACATAAAAGCATTTGCTCCTCAAGGACTCTAAATGTGGCTTTGAAAAGTCTTAGGCTGTTGATAAAGGAGAACGAATGTGGCTTTACCCTGCAAAATGTTTTCTTAAGAAATATTTGTATAATATTAATTATATATTCTATAAAGTATTTGTTTTCAAATGTATTTCCCTGTTTAAAGTTTGTAAAACCTGATAGATAGCTTGTAGAATCCTTTAACATTTTTTAAGGAAAAGAAAAGCGAATAAAATTAAATTAAACATCCTGTCAAAATTGGCTCGTGCCTCAATATTTCGCCCTTCCTTTGTGTTGACAATCTGGTCCTATGACCCTTCCTTTTTCCCTGATTTCTGTTCTATTATTGTAGGCCCGAAATTCAAACCCATTTGTTTAACTGCCAGCAGCGGCGGCGGCGGCGTTCGTTCCTTGTCCGTGGGATCCTGGCACCTCCCAATCTCTGGGATAACACAGAGGGTACGACGCCCACGGAAAGCTTTTAAAAGGCTCTAGAGCTGACTCCCCGACTCGGGGGCGAAGATAATGATGATAAACCCTCCGACATTAAACAATGGGCGGGCCGACACAGGCGAGTGGCTGTCTGATTTTTACTGCCGCCTCGTCGACCACAAGTAGCTTGACACTTTCATAAACGTAACAGTGCGATAATGATTACGGCCCACCCAAGGCCCCTTTCCCCCCATCTTTGCAACCCAGCGCCACACAGAAACAGTTAGATGGGGCAGAAGAAGGACGAAAAAAAAGAGAAGGGTTGGGTGTTGGGTGCTGGGTGTTGGGGGGAGTGGCGGGCAACATACGGCGTTGAAATGCGGTGATAAAGCCGAGCGGCAAAAAGAAAAGTTTCACTCTTGCATGAAAGGGTTCAAAGTGGCAACGGTGCGGATGCCACCACGAGTGAGCGAGTGAACGAGTGAACGAGTGATGTGTTTGCATTTGTGTTTGTGCGCGATTCCGTATTTGTGTGTGCGCCATGCCACAACGGCTCCCGCCTATCTATATCTGTGTGCGTGTTACCGCATTTAACCGCGTGAACTGCGCGCCATGCGCTGATAACGGTAATTGCCACCAGCTGGAACACCGGCATCGTCATCGTCGTCGTCATTGGCATGTGGCATGCGGCAGCCCCGAATCCGGGTTCCTGGCTCCTGGCTCCTGGCTCCTGGCTCCTGAGTCCTGTAAACAGACCTGCCTACGGGCCTACAGAAGCCTCTTCTGCACACTCTCCGGTTACATAGAAAAAAAGTCATGAAATTTGGTCTGCTTCCGCAAATAAAAATTAATAACGCTTTGCCAACACACGCCTTGTTCTTGAATTAATAACGTCTATACAAATGTATTTCATAAATTTACAAAATCTCTTTTAAAGAGAACTTCTTTTTTTATGGAAATCTATATAGTTAAGAATTTATTAGGGTTTTAACTAGTTTAAAAAAAATTGCTGTTGCTACTCAAGAAATATAATTTTATAAAATAATATTCCTTAAAGGACGAAATATTTATTTAGCAAGATTAAGCTCTGCATTTAAATATTATTAAGTCGGAAACATATCCATAAAAGCTTAATCTGAAATATCAACTAATACGATTGAGCTTTATTCAACTATAATTTTTAAACAATGTTAAAAGCTTTACCAAAATTAATATTACAGAAAATAATGGCTATATATTTAGAAATACAAAATAATCAATTATTATTTCTAGAGTTAAAAAACTATTGTTTGGTTTTTAGAAATGTTTTCATAAGGTTTCTATACTTTGTTCAATTTCCACAAGCTAAAATGTTTTATTTCCCCTCTCAACTTATATTAACTTCTGAGTACCAGTTTCTTGCCGTGTAGACTCCAACTTGACTTCACCTTCGACGCGAGGACTCCACTTCAATTTGGGGTTTAGGACTGGCGGCTCGCGTGCTCAAGACGCTTACCTTTCGGCCTGCCGCGCGGAGATGTTGCGGTGGTGCCTTGGCGGTTTTAAGATTATTAGCAGAGATAGGCCATTCGTGGCATTCGCGACAACGACAATGGTGGCCACTGAACGTGCTCGCTTTTTTGGCAGACTCTACACTGCTGCGAACTGGCAAAGGATCCTCGCCTGAATCCGAATCTGGCGTGACGCCATGTCCACCCGGGGTGGTAATTTTTCACAGTTACTGCGCGCTCTCGCCAGGAAGGAAATTAGTTTAGGCAAATTGTGCGGCTTGTAAAACACGACGGACGCTTACCTCGGCCAGCTGCCATTCATAAAGCTGTGCGTGATTGAAAACAGACGGACAGGGACCCGGATCCGGATAGGGATAACAACAACAACAAAAAAAACTAAGGGGACGGGGAAGGACCTCAAGCAACTGCATTAGCCAACGCGCCTTTGTTTGTCCATTGTAAAAGGTGCAATTTTGATAGAAAAGCTAACTTGAAACGAAGTTAGGTAAATTAAAATGTAAACTATCTTCGGCCAGCCGAAGCATAAATACTCTTGCCCTTTAAAAATTACATTGTAATGAGAAATACGTTTTTAAATACACAAGGAGAGAGACACTTATTTATTATATTATTTAAACTGTTAATGGGGCAAGTGCATTTCTTAAACTTAATATTTAAATGGTTAATTGTAATTCATTATTATTATACAATAAATATTTTAGGACTTGTATCTTTGGCATTGCCAAATGAGCAGTTGAAAGTTTCACTGAAGTAATATTTAAAATATATTATATAAGAAACTATTGTGAACAATTTTAAAAGATTATATTAAATTATTATATTATAAAATTCAAATTTTTGAAGAATTGGTAGTTGGAGTAGCAGAAGAATAATTTATTGAATTTATTCATGGAAATTGCGGACATCTAAATTTTTATAATAAATTAAAGAACAGTTAATAGTAAACTTTTTAGCATGAACTTTAAGCTCCTGGGTGAAACTACCAAAGTAATTAAAGCCTTATATTCTTCGCTGTACAATGTACACCCATAAAGACGTAATTTAAAATTGTAAATAAATTCAAATAGGTTTTTTTGTTTTTTTTTTATACTTACATCGTAATTCTCGGGCAAACCAGGCGGACCCGGTGGTCCCGGCGGACCCACGACTCCGGGTAGGCCGTCGACGCCTGGCTCGCCCTTCTGCCCCTGGGCACCTTCGGATCCCCGGGCGCCGCGAGCTCCTGGCACTCCGGTTGCTCCCTGGATAAATGTAAACGGAAACGGGACCGATGGAGAGACCGTGGGGAAAAGGGAAGAAACGTCGCCGGCAGCGACAGAGAAATAAATCACATTAGTGGGCGTGCATATAACGTGTCCTGCGTCCTTAGAGCTACAAATCTACGTCTACCGGGGCAGTTCTACTTGGTCTACACCGAAAAATAGGGCTGAGATCTAAAGTATGATATATTAATACCATTTTTTAATGCAACAAAATCATATAAACAAAACAAGATCCAAACTATAATAACTAGTATTCTAATAAACCAAATAGAAATAATGATAGCCTTGATATAATTGAAATTAATCTGATTCGATGATGATATACATTTTATTTCCGTGTACGGGCGTTACAAGGAGCTCGCTCCTTCGGGTTCCAAGTAGAGTTCGAGCTCGGGGTTCCTAACTGGCAGCGGTCGATTTACATAATCGTTGCGTTTTAGTCCGAGCTCATTAATCTACGCGACCGGGCCCGTCCGTGTGGCATGTGGTTCGGTTTGGTTTTCGGGGTTTTGGGGCTCTTGAGTTTTGGGGGCAAGGAGTTGGGGTCTCGACATTCCAATAGCGACATGGATGGGTACACAAAAAATGTGTCTCCCAATGTTCTTAATCTTATGCAAAATGGTCACGCTGTGAGCCATTTGCGTGCCATGTCCTTGTTGTTCGTTCGTTCTGTTGTGTTGTTGTGTTGTTCGGTTGTGTACGGCTGTGTAGCTGTTGCTTATCGTCGTCTTTTAAATTAATTGCTATTAGTTAAGGGATTAGCAGTGGGGCAACAAAGTTGTCGCAGGAATTTCCGGTATGCGCGCCAGCTCGCCATATTTCACCGAGCTACCAAAGCCTTTCCTAGCTGTAGCTGGAGCGGATGGGGGCGGGGTGGGCGATGGGTCAGGTCAGCGAGCCTAGGGGTTTTGCGGGCTTCGGAACGAGCTTGGGTTAACGCGAAGGGAACTGGCATATTTCCCTAGCAGTTAGCTGCTGGCGATGGACCGCAGAATGCCCGGCATACCGCTTTCCTTTTGATGTATTGCATCGCATTGAAGAGGCTGCGTTCCACAGGTTGCTGGAGTGGCCCAGAAAATGTTAGATTCGAGATTGAATGGGGCGGCGGATTTAGAAGAAGACGATGATGATGAGGAAGATGCGGAGATGGTGCCCGGACGGCAGTCTGTCTTTGGCCTGCTTTCGCTTTTTGAATTATTCCAAGAGTAATGGACGTGCATTCATATCGTATACATGTTATTTTCGGTTAGCTGCTCAAAGTTTTTGGCCCTGTTGCGTGCCAGGCACTCAGAGGGTCTAGAGGGAAGTGGAGTGGTCGAAAGAGGAGAGATACTGTGTGGACTTTGCCTTTGACCCGAGAGGGGAGCGCAGAGCGGAGAGTGCACGAAGTAAATGGCAAGTACATAGTCAAGTGTAGTTCAACACACACACACACACACACGCACACACTCACACACATAGATACAGCGACATCCTTTGTGTATCCAGAGTGAACTCTTATGGTTGCCAAAGACGCTGCCAGCTGATGAGATAATATAACGAGTGCCACCCGGAGAGTGGATAAGTGTTTAAGCGTGAGCTGGCGCATAAAGAAATTTTCGTTAGGTTACGATTTGCTCTCATTTTCCTTCTCGTTTTCCCTTATCCCATCTTCTTCTTCTGCTAACGTTTTTTTCCATTTCCGGTTACACGCACTGCCATTCGTACACACACATTCACACCACACACTCACACACAGCTGCCTCTGCGCAGTGCAAATTATGATGTTTGACATAGGAAAACATGCAGCCCCTTCTGGGATCTCTCTTAGTTCGCTCCCCAGATTGCCCAGGCTCCCAGTGACTCCCAGTCACCATCCCCACTCTCCTCCATCAGCCACTCACTCTTGAAGATTAGACGATGTGTGTAATGAAATTGAAAATGTGTTAGATTCATGTCAAATATTGCCTTTTTGCCAACCCGTTGTAACTCGAAATTGCCGTACATACAGATAAGCCCCAACGAACGGAAGAAAAACATGAAGGAAACTGTATTTTTCGGGGTGACCGAAGATGTAAATACTCTTGGAAAAAGTAAGTAACATTAAAGCCAAGCTCTATGATTCTCCTGGAAAAATCTAACTCAAGAAAAACGTATATACAAGTATAGATATAAGGGAAAACATCAGAGGTCGTAGTCTTATTATAAAATTAAACTTTAAGCTTTAAAACAACAAAATAAGGAAGACCTAATCCTAAATAATTATTACTATCTGACCCCTTCGAACTCATCAATTTAATGTTAGTAATTCCATAAATATATTTTCCTTTTCCCAACAATCTTTTTACCAAAACTAATAAACTCTCATGCAAAGGAAGTTAAATAGATAGAGGCAAGAAAAAACACTCCAAAGGAAGATGAAGCTATAGTCGGGTCGGTGTACTTACGGTGTGACCAGGGGTACCTGGCTTTCCATCCTTGCCCGCCGCTCCTGGCGCGCCGCGGAGCGTTTCCCGCAACGACTCATTGTCCTTGATGGCCTCTAGGATATCAGACGCATTACATGTACACTCGCCAGTGTATTTCTGCGGGGGGGGGAGGGGAGAGAAATGAAATACAAACTTAGCACCTGGCTATATGGATCGGATCACATTACCACGGCACATCATTATGGCAGGCAGGCAATTTTGTGTTGCCCATCACAACGGCACAGAGAAAAAATGTGTTTTAAGAGCACTTTTATGCCTTAAAGATGCTCCTTTAAAATTAGGGATATAATTGTAAAATTTGAGACAAGGTAATTTGATAGTTTGTCATATTTCATACATTTGGGAAGTACGTAATGTATAATTTTGATTGGAAGTAATTTGATAGGGGTTTCTTCTTTTCTCTCTGTGCAGATGCCCGCGGCGAATAACTGTCAATTTGCAATACTCACAGCCCCCGCACTCGTTGTCTCCACAAAGGGCGGATAGACGGCCGGATCACCTTTGGGCCCGGGCGGACCCGGCGGTCCCGGCGGACCGCGTATGCTGTCGCCCTTCGGTCCGCGCTCGCCCTTCTCGCCCTTGATGCCGCGGTACGCTGCAAGAATGGAGAGCAAACAAAATGGCTATGGTTAAATCCATTGCATTAGCATACGGAATGGGAAGGGGAATGGAATTGGGATTGGACTTGGGTGTGGGTGTGGGTGTGGGTGTGGTTGTGAGATTCCTGCACTTACGTCTCTCGTGCGTGTACTGCGTCTGTCCCGGGGGCTGCATACCGCTGGCGTCGAAGATGTCCGTCGCCTAGGGGGAGAGGGGAAATCGAGAACTCATTAAGTCCGGAGTGCAAACTGTTGTTGGACGACGCATCGATTTTCCACTGGCCAGTGGGCCAGCACGAAATTAACTTATAACTAAATATAAATATTTAATTATGCAAAGTGGCAGTGGTCAGCGCGACCGCCACTGTGACCCCCCATTTTATGGCTTTTCAAGAGCACTGTCAATAGCAATAGCAAAACAATGGCCCCTCCGCAAGCCCAGCTGCACTTGTTTAATGCACTGGCCATTACTTTATTTAATTCTGCTGTTTATTTTGCACTGCTCTTTAAAGCGGCCACGGACTAACCTCATCGGATCCAGCCCAGAATTCGTCACTTAATAAATTCGCTTCCGTTGAGTCCTCGGTTAGGAAACTCTTTTTCGGGCCAAAAACAATATGGAAAGGGGGAAAGGAAAATAAATAAATGATAAACTTGGAATTTGGAAATAAACATACCTCACCAGATCCATCATCAAGAAGCGAATCCAGATCCTTCAAAACATAATACAAATTATAAACAAATTGCCAAAAGCATACAAAATCATAAAGAGTTTTAAAAAGAGGTTAAAATAAAGGTACTCAATAAAATTAATTAAGTAAAATGGGGCCTTAAAAATCCTTTAGATGATATTGTTGTTTATTTTTAATAGTAATGGAGGTTTAATATAAATTTAAATGTAAATGTAATGAATGTATTTCTGTATCTCTCCAGGAAGTTCTCTTTTGAAATTAGTTAATTAATATTTCATAATGTTTAAGCTAGCTTTGCTGATATTATACGGAACTTATGCACCTAATCCCCAGTAAAGCTAGATTTTCTGACACAATAAAGAACTTGCGTAATTAATCGCCTGGAAATTTTGCAAAGCTAAAACTACATTGTGCATTTCGCATGCCAAATCCAACCGAATTATCCCCACAAATATGACTTTAGTGCACCCGGATTAAAAATACATCATCGCATAAGTGTATCTGATTACATGTTATTTGCAGCATTAGCAGTCTCAATAAATAAACGCAAATCCCATGCAAATATTCTCTCACTTATGCGGACATAATGCAATTTTAATGTAATTTATCAGTAAGATGATTTGCCCGGCTATTCATTAATTAATTTAAATCCAAACCATTGCATTTCGCTCTGTGGGTTTAGTGGCGACATCCTCGATGAGGATGATGATGATGCTGCTGACTTACCGCTGTGGTGGGGGCGACCGTGGCCTTTGGGGGCGGCATGCACGTGACGTTTATGGCATCGGGATTACCATAGACATTGATTTTTTCTAAATAGCCCTGCGTTAAATATTTACATTTGTGTTAGGGCGAACTGTATTCAATCTACATACGTATATGTATATATATATATATATAATGCTAGCGGAATAATTTTCGAAACGCTTTCCGCACAATGGCCCGGCCCCGCAGCTATACATAATAAATCAATCAATTTGTATACAGGTCTCTATAAAGTATATCCCGTAGTTGGCCCAACTTCCCTCCTGACCAGGCCCAGTCGTAATTGCCGCAAATCGAAATTTATTATTGATGTTAATTTGCAACAGTGACTGCTGCCCGGACAACTAATGTGCCGTGGTTTCGGCTTTAGAATTACAATTAAGCATGCATATTTCACATTAGCCCAGAAGGGGCCTGCACGGACGGATGGAACCCCCTTGGAGGCGAGCTGCTAGCCGCAGATACTAACTACACACGGACCCGGCTTACGGAATGGATAACTGCGAGCATGCCACATGAAGACAATGAACCACAAACAATGCCAGAGTCGGGAGTCCTTAGTCCTGCTCCTGTTCCTGGCTGCAGACTCACTGCCACAGATAGAGACACAAATGCTCAATGCACATTTGCCCATAAACCCAACCCCTGGCAAATAAAAATGGCAGCAAACACTCAGGCCCAGGACTCTGGTTTCAGAGACCCAGCAGAACTCGAGACTCGGTGCTTGGGACTCCGGATTCTGCAGGACTCAGGACTCCGGCCGAGGACCCGGCTAAGCCACCGTAATAGCAGCCGCTCATTGTAGTTGTTGCACCCTGTGAATGATAGTAATGGCCGAGGAGCTTTTATGCTGCCGCTCAGTTAAAAAAGTTTTGTCTGAGACGCTAACTCGTTGAATTTCGGGTTAAAAGCGTGCTGGCTCCGAGGCTCTCACAATGGCTTAATATGCGCCCCAGCCAGTAACAGAGGCAGGCACACACTCTGGCTTTCGAGGCCCGCAGTTTATGGGGGAAGCCAGCCAGCCAGCAAATATATTTCGGCCAAATCGCGATTGCCACAAATTTAGAGAAAGAACTTGAACTTTAACTTTCCAGTGATATATTTAGTTACAACCAATTGAGTTCTTCAAAGTTTAAACAATTACTTGGTTATTATTTAATTCATTTTCCAATTTCTTAAACATTCAAGCATTCCTATTAACAAATAATAGTGTTAGGCTAGAAATAATAATGTATTTCCTTCATGTTTTTTAAACTAAAAGATTCTAATCTCTAGGCTTAAAGGAAATATAAACTGTTAATAAAACTCAGGCTGAACTTTTAGTTTGCCTCTGAAGATCCGCCATGAAAACCTCCATTTCCGGCGCATAAACGCCACCCAAACACGGCTCGATGACACAGCCGAGGGGTGAGTTTGGTCAGAGATTGGAGCCGGAGGGTATGTTTTGGCCAGGAGATAGGAACCGAGGGGTTGTAACACACACACACGTGGCCCATCAATAGGCATTGAAGAGAGCATTGTTCTCCATGTAGCTTGTTGCTGTTGTGCCATTGAGTGCGGATATTAAAGTTTTCTCTTTTGTTTCTGGCTTTGCTTTGTTTTTGGTTCAAGAAAACTATGCGCCAAACAAATGGCGAGCCGGCGAAAATCACTGTCCGGAGAGAGACCGAGCATGAAAGCAATGTCCGCCGTGTTGGTGTCCCGGCCCGTACTTCTGTCCGTGGTCGCGTCCGTGTGGCCCAGTTTCCATTCGAGCACGTGCCCCCCGCCCGAGGTATGTGTGTGTGTGTGCAACAAAATTAGCGGCAAGGAAATTCACTTGAAACGGAAATTAAGCAGCAGGAAGTGGCATTTTTGGGCGTGAGTCGCCTCGTCGCCATTTTGAAGGCTTTCCTTGCCGCAGGCTCTGCTCTGCCTTCACTCTCATTATTACCTGCATTTCTTTGGCTAAGTAAATTGAAAGCAGTTACCATTGTGGTGCACTTGGCAAACATTTTCCACGGCCCAACTTCCATTCTAGTCGAACGAGCGCATTCCGGAAAATCTTTTAATGTAGTCGTCCCTCTTTGAAGGGTATCGCATTCGTTGGAATAATAATTACTGTGGCTATAATATTACTCGAACATTTGCTTATCCAAGTATAAGCTTTCACATTCCGACTTATCCTTTGCTCAATGCGGCTCTTGCCAAAGGAAAAACTATCTGGTCATCGCAAAAAGGACTTAGCCTCCGAGAACCCTTTTCGACCGCTTCTCGAGCACGGCAGAAATTCAGAGCGATGAACTGATAAGAGGACATCAAAGCCGCTCGCCTCGGCCATATTGCGCAGGACATCGAGCAGCAGCAGCAGAGCCAAGGGGCCATCGAAAAGGCGTAAGTAAATAAGTCCAGAGAGAAAAAAATTGTATGCAAAATATGTATATCTTTTAAAGGATATTCTGATGTTTTTAAATATATTTTTTGGCTTTAGAACCTGTGGAATATTTTCTATTTATAAATAAAATTTATAAAAAGTACTTAAGCGGAACTTGTATATTTAAATATTGAATTTCTCTTACAGAGACATCGCAGTTTAATTAAATACAATTCTTAAGTTAATGATTAAAGAGTCCTACGTATTTTTATAAGATCTCTTGTAGAATCAAGGATCATTAGTGATAACTCACTTCATTCAGTAAAAATCAATTATGTGATTTATGAATTTATGGCAACATACAAAATAGCCAGACTTTGCTGTCAGTGCCTCCAGAGAATTGTCTCGGCGGACGACAACAGCCGTTGTGACAGAGGGTCAAGCGCAGACAAAGGCCATTTTAAATAACGAAAAGCTGGCCGCAGGCAAAGGCTACATTTTCGGTGTCCTGGATCCAGGCGGAATATGATTTTAAGGTGAGCATTTAGTTTAAATAGTGTCAGGCCAGGAGCCGGCTCAGAAGCAGGAGGATGACGAGAAGGATAAGGTAAGGCCTCAGCAGGACGCGGCGGCAGGCGGCAGCTGCAGGTCGGTCAAGTGGCGCAGAGTGCTCCGAGTGCCATGAGCAATTAACTGGGCTGAAAGTGCATGGGCATGTGATGTGTGCACATGTGCTGCTCTGCTGCTGTGCTGTGCTGCTGGTGTTTGTGCATTTGTTGTTTGTTCTGTGCCGTACATAATTAAGGCCAGAAATGAACTGAAATGCGAAAGAAGCGGAGCAAGGACATGCCATGCCAGCGAGCGAAGGAAGGACGGAAGGACGGACGGACGGTGGAAAGTGCGGCGGTAATATTTGCGCAGCAGCAGCGAAGCATTCATTGCCTAGCAATGAGTCCTTTCCTTTCCTGACAAGGGTTCGCAGAGGCGTATTGAAAATAAAGCAAATAATACGCAAATCGTTGACCCTTTTCCATTTGGCCATTCGGCATTTCGGTAAAAAACCAGAAAGGTAGCTTGCGTCGGCCTTTGTCCTTTCGCTCCTCAAAAATGCCAGACACGTTTCATTTGCGATTCGCAGGACAGAACAAGAAAAAGGACTCCTGGCCACAGACGCTACCCACGCAGCTCTGCGGCTATCTGGCAATTTGTCAAAAATGTGTCAATAATGGAGATCGATTGGGGGCTCTTAAAAATTAACCGAAAATGGATTCCCGTGTACAAAACGAATGTGTGTCGAGTTGAATGGAATCCATTGCCAGGCAATAACTTTCCAATTGTCTCAATCAGAAAGTTGTGAAAGAAACTTGTCCGAAAGAAAGAAACTATAAAAACTTGTTTGCCTTTATCTTTTAAATAAGATTTATACATACGAGAAGCACAAGGCATGTGGGAGGGTCTTTCAAGAAGATTGCATACACTTTATTTGTATTTAAATTGGGTTTTTTCCCAAACTGATACAGTCGGAAATTCAATGCTTAAAAGGGAGTCTTTAAAATTCTACTCCAAGCTGGTTAATTTCTATAATGCTCATTCATTTATTTTATTAGCAAAAACTATTTTATTATTTCATTAAAAGCCTGTTTCTCCCGTTTTAATGCATAACTATAACTATAACCCGTAGAGTATTGAGGCCATAAACCGAGAAATAGTTTATTTCGAACTCATTCGGCCCGAATTATTCACTTTTAGAGTTAGAGCCTAGCCTGAACTATGCTCCCAATGAATGTCTGGTCCTGATGCCACTTACCTCCTAACATTCCTCGTGTTGTGAGAGTTAAATTCTTAATTAAGCACAAATATTTAATAAGTGAAATTTACGGCATGCAGCAGCAGCAGCATCAAAACAAAGGAAAGCTTTAGGCATTAAGATTACCATAAACTTGTTTCCGCTGATGCTGCTCTTGTACACTATACCGTCGGAGCCTGAAAAAGGGGTTATTAACTTTTGTGGTATGAATGGCATATAGTTTTCTACACTTTTAGTTTATGGGGTGAAATAAATGGTATTTTATTAAGGTCATTATAAGATTATTAGGATGCTGGGCAAACATTTATTAAAAAGCTTTTAGAGAATATGACTCTCTTGCTGTCTGATTGCATTTTAAATGTTTATATTTACTAGAAGCTTGTAGACTGAGTACACAAATATTTTTATAATTCTTTTAGTTTAAAATTATTTAAATAACTCCTACTTCCTTTATGTATTATACTATAGAGTATTAATAAATTCAACAAGATTCCTGGGAAGTGTTTTGTATTTTTCGCAGTTCGCTTTACCTCTTATATAATGACAATGGCAGCCACTGCCAGGACAACAGCGGAAACGGATGTACATATTTTCGTCTCGCTCCGACACAGTCGGTGGCTCCTAATTCGCCTGCGTGTGCCTGCCTGTGTTTGTGTTTGTATGTGTATATCTCATCTGCTAGAGTATTTGTGTATCTGCATTTGTTACGCGCGGCTACGGGAAACTCCCCACCGAATCCTGCCAAGTCCTGCCCACTGCACTCGCACCCCCGCCGAAAAAGTTATGCCCAAGTTAATAGATAATTAACCATGCAAATTGCCGCGCAACAGTTTACAGATACGGGTATCCTCCTCCGTCATCGTCATCATCATTGGCATCGTCATCGTCATTTTCATCGTCATCAGTTTCAGTGTCGCTGTGTCACCGGTTACATGCGTAAGCACTTTGACTGCGGCTGACTACCTGTGCCAGCTCCTGCCAGTGGCATCCAGCACTGGGAACAATTGGTAGGTCATTTGTTATAATTGGATTTGTATTTGTTACAAAATTTGAGTAAGGTGGGTGTCAAGGGATTCATTATACATAAAAGATATACTATTTTTAATTTAACAATTTAAGATCTCCTGGGGAATCGATTGTGATTGTGATTTTCTACTACATTTTTAAAGATATTTATATCTGAATCCTTTACTAAAAATATAAAGAAGTTCTAATTTATATGCTCTCTTTTTCATTTCATTTTCATTTTCATTTTGCATTTTCAAAAGGTTTCTATAATAATAATTAAAAACTCTTATAAAAATCTACTCCAATAATACCATAATCTTCCAAGAAAATGTATACATTTTTCTCTCAGTGCCCTTGTGCCCGCTGCCAGGTGTCTGTGCGCGTTTCTGGCTCTGGCGTGCTCTCAAGTACAAAAGAATTAACTCTAATTACTTTGTAATGTTGATTAAGCCTGTTAGAGCGCATTAAATATGTAAACGACGTTTTGACATTTTCAGCATATTTGCCAGCGACTTTTTGGAGTGGCAAAAACTATATGAGTTATGCGAATTTGGCGCTTGACTCCTCCCGGTTAAATTCGGAGCAATTTGGCTGGAATTTGGCTTCAATTAGCTAGCCGCAGAAATGTGCAAACAATTGAATTTCCAATTCATTTCAAGGTATTTCAATCGCCTCGCCAATGGAAATGGCAATTGGGAATTGGAAATGGGGAATTGGAATGAGGGGAATACCGAAAATACTGAATTTAAATTCAACGTTATAGCCGCCAAACGACAGGCGGCCGACGGGCGGCCGACAGCCGACAACAAACAAATGCCAATGGTCTGGGGGTAGAATCAGCTTGAAGCTCGGAACTTGGAGCTCGGAACGAAGCTCGGAGCACGGAACTCGACCTGGGCCAGGTACCCGGGTCATAGCATAGTTTCTAAATCACTTTCTGACAGCCGTTTCGGCCAGCCGTATATATAAAAAAAAAGGAAAACACTGGAGCGACCGAAACGAGGATAACAATCGCAACGTCAAAAAGTTGCGCACTTTTTGTAATTTTATTTTATTTCCGTTTAAATGCGTGCCGCCCCCTCGTTGCCACTCTACACCGTTCGGATGAGCTGGGGCTGAGGTTTGGCGCGATTTTAAAGCTAAATTATAGCTACATAAATTTTTACGGCCCCCGTTTCTGGGGGGGGGGAGGAGACGGACTTCACGGAGAAGGCCAAATAAGGCGGTGTGTGTGTGTGTGTGTGTGTGCCCAGGTGCAGGACTTAATTCTCTTTACTCTACACTTGACTTTAGCGCTCCTTTTTTTGACACTTGGCGGCCGTTTCACATTTTATTTGATGCCCATTTTCATTTTTTTTTGCTCCGTTTTCCTTCTCTTTTGGTTGTTGTTTTGCATATAATCAGAATAAATTACTTTGCACATTTTGCGGCACATAAATTATTTAAGACATAGTCGCATCAAAGCACTGAGAGCACATAATACAAAACGGGGATGCGAATCCTTCGTTCACATACGGATTGCCAGGATATATGTACAGTGGAGTCCGCAGAAATAGTGGTATTTGAGGCGGTTTGACAGGGAATAGAGAGTAAGGTTTTACAGAGAATAAATGTATAAATTTATTTATTTATTAATTTATTTTATTTAGTAATATTTTCAGCAAAAAAATTACTTCTTAACATTACTTCAAATATTTTTTGAATCAGTACAATTCCTTACAAATTAATAAATGTCTATATATCAGCTCCTCTTTTTTTAATAATATAAATAAAGTAAATAAATTAGGTTGTTTAGCTTATATTCTGATATACTTTTTAATATTTTTATTTAAAATAAAAGGGTTGCCTTTGCATGTAGACCCGTGTCCGTGTGCAGCCAACAGAAGTGACTATCTAAATACTGGCAGAGAAACAGAAATGGAAACATAAACTGAATCCGAAAAGGAGCAGGGGAAGGAGATGTAAAAATGGGAAAGCCGGGAAAGCCGAGGAGGGGCGACGACGAGTCCCCCGTCAGGGGACCGAAAAAAACAATGAGACGGCAAATGCCAACCGCATAGTGACAGATTTTTTTTAATTTTGCTAAAAACCTACGACTAATTCTCAAACGAGCTGACACAAATCTCGAAAAGTTTTTGCGCCAACGTTGTTGCAGGGAAGCGTCCGTCTCTCGGTCTTTCAGTCACTTTGTCTTTCTGTCACAGTGCCTATCTGGCAGCCAGCCTGTTTATCTGGGGGAATAGGGACACACACACACACACACACATATATATATACGAATATATATAAAAGAACACATATATATATATAAATACATATACTAACTGCAGCAGAAGGGTTTTTGGAAGCTGAGGCGCTTATGGTTTTTAGCAAATGCGAAACTGATTTTAAATTGTTCATACAAAATGTAATTAATTGAGTTAAGCACACCTGCCAGAGACAAGATAAGGTTGTCAATTAATCTTAAATAAAAGTACATACATATATAAAATACACTTATGTATATATATAAATAAGTGCTAACAATTATAAGCAAAGGAAAAGCGGGTAAAGCACTTATCGGCTTAAGAAATCCACATACATTATTTAATCATTACGTTTTGAATCTTCAGAAATGAATGCATGTTTTTCTGTATTTCATATACATTTTATAATATTAAATGTTATCCCATGAATAAATTAAGTCCACAGTTACAAGCCAACCCCTTTCTCTATTTTGACATGACTCTTTTTCGCTTAATTAATTCATTAGAATGTTTTCACTTTCATATTTATGTTTTTTTTTTGTGACCCGCAAAATAGAACACAAAGGCAAAGGGCAGCCATCTACAATTAGTTTAAAACGAGAAACAAGCTCACATTTTCACACACAAAAAAAAAATAAAATAAAACTCACATTGCGCATAAGCCAACACGTTATGTGTGTGTTTAAGATTTGTCAGTGTTTATGTGCGCCGGCATGAGTGTTTGTGTGTTGATTTAGACAGTTTTATAAACCCAAAGCAAACAGACTGTGACAACGTTGCGTATACGCAGCGTAAACCGTTCTCCCGAGGCAGCTGCAGCTACAGCAAATTATTTACCACTCGAGGAGATACATTTCAAAGGGGAAGTACAAAATGTAAGTCCAGAGAGGCGGAAGGAAGAGAGAGGAGAAATAAGGAGAGATAGGGGGAGAGAGAGAGACACATCCGGAGGTCAAACATCTGCCGAAATTTACTTCAAAGTCCTAAGTCAAAATGTTATAGTGAAACTCTTCCAAATAATATTTTGCTCGGCCCAACTATCCTTTTACTTCTTGACTATATTTTACTTAAAATGGACACATTTAGAAACCAAAATAAACTGCTGAAGTTGGCGCCAAGAACCACCAAAGGCACCAAGCAGATCTCCGAGCTGCGCCAACTAATCGTTGAGTTGATGAGGCCAAAACTAGCTCAACTCCGACAGATTCTAGTGATTCACATGGTGCCGGTCACGCGAGATTCTTACCATGACGATGCCGATGACTGGTGGCCAGATTATGAGATATTTTCTGACTGTCATGCCATCAGCGATATGAATGTGAGTCCTAGGAATTACAATTTCCTCTGTTATTCATTTACTCTCCGCCCAAAGGGATTCCTGGTCCTAACCCAGGATATCTTAAGAGGCCTGCCTGAGGACATGAGATCGATCCGTAAAAAGTTCGACTGCGCCTATTCAGCAGCAAAGCCCGAAAACCTACAGTTTAAGGCTAAAAAGTACTGCTTGGTGGAGGAACTCATACAGGACTTGATCAACTTCGTGGTACACTTTAGTCACCTGTGCACCAAGATCCTGAAGGAACGCCGCATCCTCCACGACATGGCTGCCCAAACGCGGGACACCGCCGACAGGATCAAGGTGAAGATCTTCGACGAAAGCACCTTTGTGCAGCTGCAGACGCGTATCGGCAGTTTGAGGAACTACGTCAGAGACTTCTGTGCCCTGTTCGAGGCCGGTGTGGAAACCAAGGAGGAGGCCGCTGTCGGACCCCGGGATAAGCTCAACGAGCTCCAGGGACCGCTTCAATCGGGAGCCGTAGATAGGGCCCGGCGTTAAGCCGGTCCGATCAGGAAGTCATCTGCTCGTTTATTCCCAAGGCATGGCTTCCAACGTTTCCTTTGTTCCATGTTCCTTCCCCGCCTCAGAGGAACACACAGATACACAGATACACAGGTTCCGTTGGCGAGAGGCGGTAATAAAGAGTCCGCCTCCAGTGTATTGGAGTATCTGGGAAAGCTTTTTATGCTTCAAAGTCAATATAGTAGTGTGCCATGTACAGAGCGCACAGTTTTAAAACGGTAAGTATGCCTTTCAGTTACGTGGTCGTGTGTGGTGACACACTTACCCCTCAGCCGCCCCCAGTCAGGGTGGATAGGGATAGGTATCCGCACCAAGTCACCCACCCACCAGCCTTCCACCCACCCAGCAACGGCCCCTTGTCAATGGGCTGTTAGTTGCTCCGAGCACAGACGCCATTCAAGCGGAAATGCAGCACCGAAAGCCGGCTACGAGCTGCACTGAGGGAAATTTCTAAGATTCATAATTAAAATTTAAGAAATTAATTAATTGTGAATCTTTGGAAAGTCTATAAAAGTTCAATTAGTTTTAGCTGAAAGCAAATACTTGCCAGGAATGTTTTCCTAAAGCTCTCCACTGAGATCTTGAAAATATTTTATTAACTCTTTAATTTCTTGCTCATATTTAGTAAATTTCCCTTACTATCACCACATTTTCTCTCTCTGTATGCGAGCAACGGGCACACGGCAACGAAAAAAGAGCCAGAACCGGAGAGCCAGAGGCAGAAACCTCCATGTGAAGTGTGTCATCAGTTTAAGGTTTTTGTGGGCAGCTCTCACACACTTACACACCGACGGGAATCCACACCCCCTTACACTCACACACACACACACACACAAAGAGAGAGAGGGACGACTGCGACGATACGGAGACCCACTCTCGAGACCCAACCAGCCCGTATTTTCATAATAAACAAATGGGTTGTATGGTTGGTTGGCTTAACTTTCGGGCTGGCAGCAAGTCGCAGATAGCAGATAGCGACAGCCACCGCTCCGTATTTGTTAGCACAAATCAGTGCTATTTATATTGCGGCGGTGGAAAGGTATATCCTCGGAATATCCAGCCACATATCTTCAGCCCGAAGCAGGGTTGCCCCAGCCCCAGTCCATCCGAATCCGACCCCTGGGGCATCGAAGTGCGTGGCGGTTGTCAACACGCTTGCCAACTGCAGTTCGGGGCTGCGAGGGCTGCGCTGCTGCACTGCGTCCAATTTGCAGAGCAGCGGGAAAAGTGCCGCGCACTCAGCTGCAGATGCATCCGTGGTGAAAAGTCGCGGAATTAACAAGCTGCTTTTCCGCATCTGCACTCGGAGTAAAAGCGGTCTTCAAGTATATTTTTAGTTCTTCGGGAAATATTTTTTAAGTCCATGGAATATATTGCTTTAGAACTGAAAGTATGATATCGATTTATCGCTCATATATCAAATATTTCAATATCGATTTATACTTATCGATAAATTATCAATAAATCCAAATTTTCTGTCATGTCCACTTATTCGTAGGGGTGAATATATATTTACTATTAGGGCTTATAAGACAAAGTTCTATCTTCACTTGTATTGTTAGCTAAAGCCAGGGAAATATATAAAGTTGTATACATAAAATATAGTAAAATACGGAACCATTAATATTCCTAAATGAAGTATACATTTCTCCCCAATGCTTGAGATGCAGCTTGCTTAGTTGCAACCAACAGGGAGTGACATCCTGCTGCAGGTTGTCAATGCAACAAGTTCAGAGGACGAAACTTTGTGGTTGTGCCTATCTCACTGTCGAAACCGCAAAAGTCGAGGGAAAGTTTCGCTATCTATGCCATCGAAAATGCGACTTTCCACCGTCCTCGAACTCGAACTTCTGGGGCGCAGCACAATAATAAATTTATTACGGACGCTTGGCGGGGCGTGTCGACATCGTCATCGACTTTCGAGTTCAGAGTTGGCCCCGAACTCCATAGCTCCATAGCTCCATGGCTCTTTCGTTCCTCCTTGGCTCCTTGGGTGCGTGCAAGGCGCCTCCATTTGCCTGCTAACCCGTAGTTATAGTGGCATGCTGCGCTTTAATAAAATATTATCATAAACGTAACGGAAGCTAGTTTTTCATATGCTTATTCCCATGCCCGTGGAAGAAGCTTTCACAAATATCCGTATCCGCCGTATGTTTGCTCCGGCAGTTTTCCAGTTTCCCTTTGCTGGATAGCACTGGGGGTAATATGTTTTCATAAATCAAATGTACGGAGGAGCGTTGCTCAATATTTAATGTTTTGCCTTTCGGAATTTATACACATCAGGAGGAATGTGGGGATTAGATTTGAAATTTTCCTGAGCATGACACTCATGAATATGGGAATTGTCGTTCGCTTTTAGCCCTGGTAAGGAAGTCCTTGGCTCGACTCTTTTTTTTTTCGTGAGAGGCAATTTTCAGCCCATTTACTTGTCGAATTGCTGGCATTTAGGAACTTGCCTTTAAGAAATTAAAGATAGTTGAGTACTTGGGAATTTAATTTGGGCAAATATTCACCAAAATTCGGGCTTATTTGCGAAGGAAACTCGGTTTCGCTTCGGTACCTTGCATTTTACACAGTATTTTGTTTGTGGGTTATCTGGAAACTTTCCCACTGCTGCTGCTGCTGCTGCTGCTTCTGAGGCACTCGGATATTTTCATTATTTATTGCCAGCCACGAATGCACACACACACAACAGACACACACACGTGTGTGTGTGTGTGTGTGTGTGTGGGAAATCTAAGGGAATGCTTTTCCGGTAGTTTTTTATTGCTCAATCGAGACGTATGAAGCTGGCGTGGTGGCTGGAGTAGTGAGTTAATGCTAATGGCTGGCTACTTTGTTTCTACTCCCCAGGAATGTCGATTCCTGTCCCTTTGGCAGCCCCTTATTAATTGGAATTGCGCAGCAAATAAATGAGATTCGACGACAGACAAGCAGACACAGAGGCAGAGAGACAGGCGGGAATTAGAAACGCGGTAACACAATGCTTGGCAGCTCATAAATGTCCAAATGACTTTCGACGACTCAACGAATCGCTAAATGCATTAACTATAATTGGCTTTCGACTAATTTCGCTTTTGGGGTAATTAGGCGCTAATGAAACCTAATAGACCTTCCTCGCCAGCCAGCCAGCCAGCCAGCCATCCGACCACACATCGCGACCGCGGGAGTTTCGGGGAATCAGTCAATAAGCCAACTGCCGCCGGCGGTGGATAACCACCTTGTATTAGGCAAGGACAAATTGCCTGTCAATCTACGTGTAATTTTTATAAATTTCCAATTGTGCTCCTTTTCTTTCCTCGGCAGACTTACCGATTTCCCCTTTTTTTTCCTGCTCCTCCCAGGATCGTAATTAACAGCACCAAGGAAACTAGGAAAATAGCGACAACAACCACGCCGAGCTTTTGTAATGTAAGTCACTGCTAATGAACCCATTGCCTGTTGGCCGGGAGATGGCGCTGGGAGGTGCCAGGTGGGCCAGGTGGGTGGGACGGGTGGCACAGGTGAGACAGCCCATGCAGAAACGACTTTATTAACAGCCCAACTTCACCCCACGCGCCCGTCGGCGGCGGCTCTCCCGTTTTTAGATTTTTATTGCTAAACTTTGTTTCTTTGGTTGTTTTGGTTGTTTTCCTTTTTCCGCTCACCACATACATTTGGCAAGGCACTGAGAGAAATTGGGAACCAATATATAATACAAAAAATCAACATTGATTAACTTTTATTTCAAACTCTAAATAAACTTCTTGAATATTATTTCTGCTTCTAAATAAATTAAATAAAATTGTTTTAAAGATAATTAAGTGGCTACCCCAAGTTTAATGCATATTTGTTTAGTTTTTCACTAGTATTCAAGCTTAGAAAATATATATTTTATCCAGGTTTCAGTTCAGTTAATTTTTCCCTCTGCAGTTAGATGGAAATAAATGGAAAAATAGAGCTAGTGCCGGGACTAGGTTTCCATATCGAAGTCAGCCCGTTAACGCTTGTCGACATTCACTTCGCCCGTTCTCATGCGACACTTTGAATGTTTTAAATGGTTTTTTATTGCCTCGCCCCTCGCCATTTGCTCGCTTTTCTCACTCTTCTCCTCCTCCGCCTTCCGCCTCCCGCCTCGTATCCTTGTTGTCGCCCTCGTCCCGTTTCGCTGCTGCATAAAATTAGTTTAATCACTGTTTTCAGAGTCCGAAAGGGGAGAGGCAAGGCAGGTGAGAGCGAGCCAAACCCATAAGTAAGCGTAAATAATGTCAAAGCAGTGCAACTATGGGGAAGGACATCGCAGCCCAGCCCAGACCAGCCCAGCCCGGCACAGGACCTACCCGCTTGACACCACGCACCTCCCGTTGCCATCGCCATCCTGCGGGTGTCAATAGAAACATTAACTGGGCGTGCTGACAAAATTAGCACAACAATTATGCAGGTATTAGTCGAAGTTTGCTCGTATTGTGGGGGGGGCCCCGATTGGAAGGCCCTTTGGGGCAGGTCCTTCGGGGCGGCAACAACGGCGGAGAGGCGTTTGACACGAAAGAAGCGGTTGTATTAACAGGGGAACAGGAGCCCTTTGCTCTTTTTCTGTTGGGATCTGGCAGGGACCATTATTTGTTTAAATTATAACGAACTTGTACAACTTTCCTGGGAAATTAACTTGAACCTAAGCAGTCTGCAATTTAAATATATTTCCATGTCGCACAGAACGAAAAATATACAAGTTTTAAACAAAATAAATGGTGGGTTTATACAAATGTAAGTCTTTCGATATTTAAAGTTGAATAAAATAGTTGAAGGTAAGCTACTTTTTCACTAAGCAATAGAGCAATAATATATTACGTCTTGTATTTGATTTATTTCTCTGTTTAAATATTATATTATTTTCTTAATTTCTCCTCAATTTATTGCTACTAAAATCTTAGTTAAAATTAATTATTAAAGCTATTTCCCAAAAAGCATAAAACTGGTTACAAAGGCAAAGTAATTCCTTGACTAAGCCAATAATTTATACATTCTTTTGCCTCCCAAAAGAGGTGAGTAAACAACCAAAGTCCATTAAAACGATGCCAAAAGTAACGAAAAAAAAACACTTTGATAGAATATCATCTAGCATTTTAGACAGCAAAACACTAACCCATCCATCCAACGAATGGATTCCGCCAAAGAGTCGCAAAAACTCGCATTGCGTATACGCCATGTGGACAATAACAAAAAGCAACAAAACTTAACCCCAGCGCTCGTTACACAGAACACAAGAAGTGCCAGACAGGTGAGCGGACCCGTGTCAGGTTTATCAATTTATCTTGTGACCGAGCGTCGGCAACAAAATGCTTATAATGTGCTCTAATAATTGCAATGGCTTTTTATTTATACGCTCGGCAAACAACAGCAGCGTCCTCCCCTCACCTGGGGGCGGAGGGGGGGACGAAAAAGGTAGCGGGAGGCAGGTGTGCTCGACCAGAGCGAAATGTGCTGTTGTCATGAAACATTTGTCACAATAAACTTTATTTGTTTTCGTGTAGTGCAGGAATACATCCACAGGAAGAAATTAAAGGCTGCGTATTGGTATTCCAGTTCGTAATAGTTTTATATTGCGAAATGTAGCTTATGGCATGTTTTTTATACAAAAGAAACCTATTTTCATTTATTTTTAATATTCTATATTTCTATATAGTTAATATAGTTAAGATTTCTTTAAGTACCTTTAATAAAAACTGTGTCTAAAAGTATAGAATAAAATATAATTCGCTTTGAAACCGTAAATTTTAATGCTATATCTCCATGAAACACTATAGTATCTATAATATCTAAAGGCTGCCACATTGACTCCGTGAGCAAATAACTGTTTCAGTTATAAAATATTTATTTCCTGTGCACATCCTCGCATGCTTTATTTGCTCTCCGCTCGCTGTGACTGCGAGGATGTTTGCCAGTTTGTGTTTAAAAGTTTCGCTAACTTGTTGTGGGTGCTGGCTGTTAGTTCTCGGTGTGTACTGTGTGCTCGGTGTGTGTTTGGTGTGTGCGTGTTGGACGCGCATAAGCCGCGATACGGCCGAGGCCCCAGCCCATCAAATGACCTCCCATCCTGGTCACCTGGCCGGAGCAAAAGCAATCCCAGCCCTGGAATTCGCCTCGCTGCGGTGACATTTGTTTGCATTTAAAGGGGCAGGCCGGCAGGCAGTCAGGCAGCCAGGCAGGATGTCAAGCATTTAGCATTTAGCATTACACATTACACACTCCTATTACACAGTTCGTAATGTTCAGATGCTTGGCGGGGTTGAAAAAACAAAAAAAAAAGAAAGGCAAACGCCGCCAGACACGTGTTGATTATGATTATAATTAATTGGCTAGTTCTTTTTAATTAGTCTGAAATGCCATTCGCTTTAAACGCAACCCAAAAACTTGTTGCGGTTGTGGGTTTCGTGGGGAAGGGCTGTTTTTTTTTTAGTTGGGGTTAGTTACCTGAATCCTAGCTGCCACCCGCTCGCCGTTGTAGCGGTTGGGATTGAACCATCCCTTTGTGGAGCCCGTGACAAGGACGATGCCGAGCAGGAAGAACAGAATCAGCGCGGTAATCACGAGCTTCGCACGCGTCGATATAACCATTGCCATTTTGTACGATATTTACACGTCCCGGACCCGACACCGATTCGATATACAACACTTATGGCACACTACGAAATCAACGCGAATGAACGAACAAACGGAAAACCGACGACGAATCGAATTGCCTGAAAGAAAATGCATAAATTGGAATATTAATTAGCTGCGGGTGGGGGGAATATTGCCTTGCCACCGCCGCACAAATGGTTTGGATTTCGGTTCTGGTTCGATCACGGATTCACAGTGCTGGGAAAGGTACTAGGTCGTTTGGGTACAATATATATTTAAAAGAAAACCCATTAGGGTAGCTGTTGAAGGGAACACGGGTTCCACAAATCAAATGTACAAAGCTTGTAAAATGCTGAAAGCAGGAGATCTCTTTAATTTAGGAGTATTTATTCACATATGTATGATTACGAATGAGCATGTCAATAAAATTACCTCCCGCTAAGTGCCACTTTATAATTAATTAGACATGGAGTTAACGTTTGCCTGTCATTTCCGAGCTGGAAATTAAAGAGATAGCATAGGTACCCTTCCGACCCTAGGTCTAGGTACAACTACCCATATCCTTACCATCTCTGATTATTGAGATGTCGGCAAGTGTATTTGACCCGCCTGGACTTTGGCTCAGGGATATGGCACTGGCTGTGATGCTGTGATGCCTAATGGCTTTTGTGGCCAAGTATTAACCTTGCGAGCTCCCCCCTGCTTGGCGGCACAAGATGTTTGCCCGGAGGAAGGAAGGTGCTTGCCCCGCCACAAAGCGTTTTTGTACACATGCCACAAGCACTCACACACATGTATTGTAAGGAGCTCGCACGCACACAGCCATGCCACACACACACTTACACACACGCCCCTTAACAGGCACTCGACCAAGGACCCCCGACCCTCACGCTCACTTCCTGTAAACGCTACAAATGTAATACGTTTTATTTAATTCTGCTTCCCGTTTCTTTTTTTTTTCGCCTTCCACCCGTCGCTTGTCAGCATTTTCTCACTGATTTGCGGCGCCAAGGGTGGCGGCTGAAAAATATGGCCAAAAGCGTGGAGAGGGCTTGTTGACACCCTGTAAAAATGGGAGTTTCACGGGGATTTTCTGTGGGAGCTTAGAACCTTTTCTGCACATAGAAAAATGGAAAGAAATTTTAAGAAATAATAAATTAGACTTGGGATGTTATTGAAATGTATTTCTTAAATCATGTTTCTCCTTTAATATTCTTTTTAATTTTCTTGGCACAACCAATTTTAATCCGAGGTTAAACCCCTTTAATCCCGCATGTCAGGGGGTAGCACTTGAAGTAAAGTTTAGGAAAAGTTAAGCTGCCAACAAGTTTATTTGGAAAAAATATTGAATTATAGCAACGTCAAAGGCATGGAATGAAGGCAGCTCTTAAAATTGGTCACATGTTCGCAGGATGTCTTGCTCCAGGACCTCTTCACATGGCTGTGCTTTCCATTTATTTTTTTTTTTGGCAACCGCATAAAGGCATAAGCCGAATGTTTCGCAGCGGGTTATGAGCGTGTCCTTGAGCCAGTGCACCCCCGAAAAAATGAAAGTAAAATGAAAATAAAAATAAAAAGCGAGCAGCAACTTTTGCCAACCTACATAATTGCGGCAAAAGTTGGGCCAACGCACACACACACCCACACACACGCTCTAAGAGAGAGAGATACACACACCCACACAACAACAACTTATTACGGGGCTAAGAGTTGGCTCACAAAAGTATGCTACAGCCACAGCCAGCGCATAATTACGATAATCGTGTCAGTCTAGAGCCACCAGCAGCAGCGTCCATGCGCTCACCTTAAGTCTTTAACACCCGGCCACGCCCAGGCCCAAAAATACCGGCAACACGCCCCCATTGAGGCCCGCCTTCAGGCCTTCTTCCTCCCTTTTTTTTTGGGGTGGGGGCCAAAACCAACCAGTTATTGAGTCAACGAGTCGGCGGCGGCGTAACACAAACTTTTTGTGTGCCCCCTAAAAGTGGAAGTGGAAGCCAAAAGAAACTTTTTTTATGCCAAGTCAAGCGACTGGCCCACACCTCGGAGTCCCGCCCCCCGCCTCTCCTGCCCCTCCTGCCTCTCCTGTTAACTTGGCATTCTTCACGCGGCATTAAAATTCTGCGACTGCAGGCACACAAGCCGAGTTTAAGCTTAAAGTTTGACGCGGTTCAAGTTTTCTAATGAAATTACCATCTCCTTCGGTCCTCAGTCCTACTTTTAATGAAAAGGGGCAAGCTGCCGCTGCTGCTCCTTAGACAGAAAAAAAAGGAACGCAGGACAGTGGAGTGCGATAAGAAGGAAATTTCATATCTCTTACCAAATTAAGTACACAAAAATGAGTAACGACTTTTGAAGTTGTCATGGCAGCCGAAAAAGTTAAATCCAGCCAGGGGAAAACGAAAGTTTCGCAGGGGGAATATAGTTGGGGGGGGGGGGTAAACCTTTTTCGGACATTAGCGCCTAATGAAGATAATGGGGCGACATATTTAAAAAGGGTTCTTCCTCTCCAACGCCCAAAAACCAAAAAGGTTTATGCCAACTCATCTCGTAAGTGTGTGTGCACAGAGAGGAAAACATTAAACTCTCACTTTAAAAATGAATTATCTCTTCTTCAGTTAACAGACTTTCCTATTTAAATTAAGAATACATTTAAAATAAAAAAAATAGAATAAAATATGAAAATATATTTGAAATAAGACTCTTTTTCCTAGAAAAATCCACACACAACTTCTCTTAGTGTGTGTGTGCTTTTTGGGTTTCCTGCTCTGGTTTTCCGTTTGACATGTAATTTTTAATAAGCACCGTTTTCCGCACAAACTTCCCATTTTCTGTGGGTCTTTGTGTGCAGTTATCAGTGACAAGGTCGGGGCTGGGGGAATGTGTCACACATGTATCCTTAATATGAAGGCGGAACAAAACAAAACGTCACTGGAAGAAATGTCTAATGTGTAACCTCCAGGCTTCTGTGACTTCTGTGAGCGTTTGATCGATAAGCAGAAACGGCCTGACAGCTCCTCCTCCTCCTCCTGTTCCTGTAAGCCAAGTTATCCCCGCATACAGGACACCATATAGGGGCCACTGGTTGGTGGGAACGGGGACGCGTGTTCCCAATGATTAAAACGCGCTCATGAAGTCTCAGCTTAATTAATAACAACCCAAATAATCGGGCGCACACGGACTGAGGATGGGTATGGGTGGTATGGGCATGGAATGTGGGGCGTTGCTATCAGCTCGTATAATTAAAGTCAAAAATTTGCATAATTTATGTTTATTGGTGACGCCCCATTGGTTGGGATGGATTTCCGCCTCTCGCCTTGGGGTAGCCATAAAATTACAAAATAATCATAGTTTGTCGTTATTCCTTCCCCCGCCCATACTTCCCCCAGTGCCATCAAAGATATTTCCGTTCAGTTCGCATTTTTGTAAGGGTTTTATGTGGCAGCCGGCCCAGCCCCAACCACGTTCATAAAATAGGCACCGAATATGTACGACTTTAACGACCTGCAGCTCTAGACGTAATAAAAAATCCATTTATGGGAATAAATACAAAAGGTACCCCATACATGTGTGTCCGGGTCTTGGGTACAAAGCTCATGGCCGTTCTTCAAGCAGAAATAAATGCGGTAAATGAGTACTGGAAAAGGGATCTATATCGTAAAATAATGGAAACGTAATCAAAGCCAATGAAAGCGACCATAATTTATTTATTAGAAATTGCACAAGTCAGTCCATAAGTTGAAAGTACAAAATATTCTGGCCTCTTGTCAGATTTAAGTCAGTAAAAAGTTTATTTTGCTAACAATTTGGGCAACATTTCCTATTTTTATATAGAATTGAAAATCCATTTATTCTGAATTGTTCAAGACTCACAATAAAAGCAAAGGAATGGAACAAGTCAGTCCATAAGTTGGAAGTAAAAAATATTCTGGCCAGTCACTGAAATCAGTAATATTATATTTTTTTTAGGAATTTCACCAATGTTTACTATTTTTATATTGAGTAACATTAAGGCTCAATTATTAAAAATCACAAGTAAAACCAGATTTAACTTCCTAAAACTTAAACGAAAAGAAAATTCCAATTGTGCATTGAGCGAAGAAATATTTTAGTATTCATATTTATTGTTATAAAAATTCCAACACAAACTAACAGCAATATTGGCCGAAAAATTACAACCAAGAACTTGGCCTAGTTAAGAATTCCGCAAATAATAACCAAAACAAGCGTATTTTCCATGAAAATAGCAAAGCAATTATTTTTTAAACCCAGCTCCTTTGTGTATGTTTTTTTTCCCCCATGTAGCATATTGACCAACTATGAACTAACAAAACAATATAAACTGGTCAATTTCATGCGAACGTATGCTGTTGATGGCCAGGACATGAGTGAGTGTTTGGTCGAAAACTAATTTCCAACACAATCGAGTGGGAAGTGGTAAGTGGGACGGGTGTGTGAGTTCGCCCAGATATGTAAATAAACATTTCAAATTGAATTTCGAAATTGTGTCAGCATAATGGGGCTGTAATATTGCATTATGATGATAAATTGATAAATTTACGAATCAAAATTACATATTACTGAAAGCGGTGGCTGATGGGAAGAAGTCAACGCTGCAAACAACAGCAAAACAATCAGACTGTGATATTTAAATGCATATTAGCCACACACACACACACACTCAGAGCTGGAGGTGCATGAATATTTATGATCACTTAGGCCGAAGAGAACTGCAGAGGAAAGTTTGTTTTGTAATTGAAATTCTGTGAAGGGGTGCAGGGCTGGGCTGAGAGGTCATCATGTGCAATTAAATGCTGGTGAAATGGCCAAGGACCTTAAAGTTAAAGCTGAGAATACTTTTCAGTTGGTCGTCTAGTCTTTTGAGGGGTTAACTTTCGCTTTATGCTCACGCGGCAGCAGCAGCGGCAGCGGCCCTTTGTTTGATCCACCCGACGCCCATTAAAATCCAGACCGCGGCAGCCATCGCTTGCCAGCGTTTTTATTTAATAAATAAAACGTATTTTCCTTTGCCTTTCGGCCATATGCGAAGAACGCGGAACGCCGAGCGCCGAACGCCGAACGCCGAGGCGAAGGCAAAGACAAAAGGCGGGCTGAGGGCGGCGGGCGGACAGCCCACAGTATTATAAATGTATACATATTACGCATACGCCCTGTGCTGCTTTAATATGCATATGCAAGGAGCATTGGGTGGGGATGTTGGGGGAAATGGGACGACGAGTGGGACAAGTTGGATGGGTGGGAAGTGGGAGCTGGGATGTGCTGGGAAAAGCCAGCTCTGTCTGTGGTTAGTGACGCGTCGGGCGAAAACAGTTTTCGCTGGCGCTTTAATGAGTTTGCCATTGATTTAGGCGCGCCAGCCAATCCATGAGGCCCCACTATATATCCCGGCCATACAGCCAGGACTATGGGCTTTGACCCGGACCGTCCCGGGCCCAGCCTGTCATAATTTATGCGCGAACCGTGTTCAATTTGATGGGCGACATTCCAAACCATTTGTGTGCGCGGAGGGGCCCTTATTCCAGCTGGCCATATTTACCTTCAAGCACTGGGATCTCACTAGTCAGTCACTTTAAATTATGGGCTTTGCGATATGGCGGGATATGCAATGTAACGTAATACGTTTAAGGGGTTAAGAGGGTTTATGCACGCGCGCGCGAAAATATTGAATATGTTGACAAAAATCACAGATAATTTAATTGCAAATACTTTGCGTTATTTATAGGTATGAGTTTTGCTTTCAAATTTATTGTAATTGTGAATTATGTATGCGATTTATTCAGGCTCATTTGTAATTACAAATGACAGCACATGTTGTGTGTGTGTGTTCTCGCCGCGGCTTCTCTTTCTGTATTGTGTTTCTCGCTATTTAATTTAATTTTTTATTTATCCGTTCGGAGTGTTTCTTAGCTTTGACGTCGTGCTGTGCAATTAATTTACTTTTTCACACCACATGCACTTTGGCATTGTGCAATTGATTGATTTCCATTCGAACAAGCTCGCAGAGTGCAGATTTTCTGCTGTTTTTTGTATTTTTTTTTATGTCTGGTGGGAGTTGGACAGTGGTTGTGTCTGGGTTTAGTTTGCCCGCTCCTCCACTTCAGAGAGCTGAGTTCCCCGCGGATTTCTCGCGAAAACAACAACGACGATGAGATATAACAATTGCAACTGGTTTAACAAGGGTAACGGGGGTAATTGCTAGGCTGATATCTGGCGGTGATATCCTTAGGTCCTTGCACTGGTATTGTTCTCCATGCGCGATATGTGGCGTTCCTTGCTGATATGATCGATTGCCAGGATATTTCTCGGGGGAACACTTGTGCGGCAGTTTCGGGTTTTACGGTTTACGGTCTCAGTTCAGTTCAGAGTTCAGCGGTCGAATTTTCAAACGCTTGCGCGGCCTCTCCTTCATCTTTGGTCGCATAATTGAATTTTAATTGACTCGATTTCGGGCCAGTCACTTAGGTTCACTTAGGCGAGCATATTTCATTCGGCCAAATAAATCACTTTCCTTTTTTGCTGCGGCTAAGCCAGCACAAGGGCTTCATTTGCAGTTGTTTTCGCTGCTGTAGTAGCCGCAGTCGTATGCGTTGTAGTGCCACTCACGACGACGTCCGGAAGGCAGCGGGACGAAGACGAGCAGGACGAAGACGAAGACCAGGACGAGGACGAGGCAGAGAGCCTAGACGTGGACCGACCGCACGGCGACGGCAACGAGAAGTTCATCTTAGACCCGGCCGAGTGGCCATCTGAACTGCTGGGAAACGCGAACGCAACTGAAAAGGTAAACGCACTCGCCGCCCAAGGAGGCCCATCAAATCACAGCAATCTGTTCGGGCCACAGACAACACAGGCTGCCTCGTGCCGCCTCGGTACGCTCGGCTGCTCGGCCTCGGCTCCTTGACTGCTGAATCATCTCGCCGAGCGCTGAATTCCCGGAGAGCGCAGGCAACGAGTGAGTGCTTCTCGCCGGGCCCACGGCGGGTATACGCAATGTTCCGGCTCTGACTCGAGCCCGCCTTGGCCTCTGAGCACTCTTTGGGATTGAGCTCAGTCTCTGAGTGTATTTTGTTGAGTGAAAACAAGCTAAGAGGGTTGCAAAGCAGCTGAGTGACTGCCAAGTTCCACCGCCAGATGGCCAAGTGGCGCCACTTAAGGGTGGCTAACAGCCACAGAGTGAAGTGGAGTGGTGAAAAGCTCTCAGGCATGCCATTGCACCATAAACAAAAATCTATTTAACACTAAGAACGTTAATAACTCATTCTAAGATTGATATAAAGCAAGAAAAACTCTTGTAATTAGATCAAGTTTCATGTTTTTTCCACACAAAATTGCTTGCCTCTCAAGGCGGATTGCCCCATATAGAAATAGAACCACTCCCTCCTCCTGTGGATAATAAAATTCCCCTTCAATTTTAATTAAGATCTTGGGCAAGTAGCCTGTATGTACGTACTCACTGGCGTTTCGAAAATTATTCCCTTTGCAATTAGAGATTAAAGATCAAAGTAAAAAAAATCAAACTGGCCGCCGCCAGAACTTACCTCGAATTTGCCGCCAATAATGGAGCCCGCCTGGCCAATGTAGAGCGTGGAGGCGGAGTCAAAGACCAACTCGATGGGCTCTCGAACCACTGGCGTGGTGTTGCGCAGCTCGCAGTCGTAGTAGAAGGACACCTTGTCGCTGAGCACCTGCAGGGCGATCGAGTTCCACTTGTCCGGCACATGAGCCACGCCGAAGCTGGCCAACTTGCGGCCAATACTTTGGTCCGCCTGCGTATAGACCAGCGACACGTTGTAGCTGTTCTTCACCACCGGCGACAGGTGGACGCCCAGCTGGACAACGGTGTCCAGCGGGTTGACCACACTGAACAGGTAGCCGCCCTTCAGCGAACTCTGCCGGAAAGTGATCAGGATGGCGAACTCGTACAGCTTCTCGGGCAGGAGCATGCGGTACGGCGACTTCACGTCCGCCGTCTGCAGGAAGCGGAAGGCAGGAAATCCGTCCTCAGCCTCCCCGAACTCGATGCCGGCAAATTGGTTGTTGTTCATGATGTCCGTCAGCGTGTACTCGGCCAGGGCATCTGCAAGGGAGAGAGTGGCCTTTATTGCAGTTGAAAATCCACAAGAGTTTGGCCTTAGAGCCCCACTACATGCAACACTTTTTGCTTCGCAGCGATCGAATATTCAGTAGCCCAAAAGTAGGCTCTATATTAAAGTTATTTGGATAGATATTTACAATTCCTAATATCAAAAAATATAAGGCTACATTTACAATATTAATTTGAAAGAATTTACTTCCTTACTTTACTAAAACCTTAACTTTAAATTAACTAAATAAACCTACCTTTAATGGACTGCCCTATGAGTTCAAAGGAACCCAGGACTGGGGCCAGCAGACTTCCAATCAAACCCAATAACAGCAGTGGGAGACGCATATTGCACAGAGCCGGAATGCTGAAAGGAGAAGGAAAAAAACACACAAAACAAAAGGTCAGAATTTATTTAAAGTGATTCGATTGAAGAGGAACTTCCGCTTCAATCTGTAATCAATATACACAAATGTGGCCAGTTCAAATTATGCCCACAAACAGTTCCACTCAAACGGACACTTGTGCGTGGAAATAAACCGACCGCAGACCAGACACTTTATGCGCCGCCCGCAATTATTGGCCCGAGTATATTGGTAACACGAGTCCCCGCACACTTGGCCGCCGCTGCTGCTGAAATTATATGCAGACAGGCGACGGGCTCTCCGCTTTTTGGCCCACTTGGCGGCGGGAGCAGGGCAGTGTTTGGTAATTACCCCTCAGGCCCCAACAGCCAACCGCAAGCCCTTGTCCCATTCACAATCCCATTTCGATGCCCAATCCCAGTCCCAGCGCCCGCACCCAGCAGATAGTTCAGCTGGAAGCCCCACAACTCTGCGGTCGGTCTTCTAGGGCCAACGAAATTCGCAGACTTCAACGGAACGAGCTGTGCGTCACTCGATGGGATCGAAGTCAGGCAGATCGGCTGGCAAGATTGCTAGAATAATGGTAATTAGGAATGGCAGATTGCCGCACACACACGCAAAAAATAAAATTATATTTCTAGGAAACCTAAGACCCTTAGAAATTAGGATACAAATCTATTTATTCGATATATTACTCATGTTTTTCTTGGTTTCCTAAAGAAAAATAATTTTATAATTATATTTTTGTAAAATATAGTTATAAAAGTGAGATATTAAATTTATTTGTATTTTTTCTGAACATGTTCTTGAATGCTTATTAATGTTTTCAGTATTGAATGAACTAATACTTTGTAATTAAATTAGCCAACTAATAAATATATAAATATATCTCATAGTAAACATATTTTTTTGGCGCCGTGTAACCCCGCTTACAAACTTAGAGACACACCTACGAGTAGAGAACCCAAAAGAACCGAACGATTAAATGTACTTTGTTTATGAGGGGCACTGTGTCAGTGTGGCATGTCAGAGATCAATGTGAATCATGATCCCATAAATACAATTTTTGTCAACTCGCTGCTGCTGCGTTAAGACCCTAATCGCATGGCCAATAAATCATTTTCGAGCTCAGCTTCTCTGGCTTCTACATGTTGTGTAATTGCCCGTGGCCAAGGGCAGCTGATAAACCGAAGCCCGTCTTATTTATTTATTTAGAGTTCCCAAGCCACTTTCGAACACTCCACTGGCCATATGTGCATAATCTAACGCAATTAATGGGCGCCAGCTACCCAGCAGCAGATACAGATACAGCGCCCAGATACAATTTACATTCGGAAACTATGCCGCTGACCTCAAATTGTCAGTGGACAATTAATATTTATCAAGCGCGACTTAGGCAGCAAGAATCGGACAAGAAACAACATTTGGAGTCGTGACTTTCACGCCGCATTCTATATAATTTTTGTTGTTATTTTTCCTTTTGGTCTGGAATGCAAATTACTTTCAATTGTGAGCATTAAGTAAAAGTGTTTTCTCGTCTCAATTAGCCAGCTGACAGCTCGCCCAAAACATTTTGGGTGATCGACTCGACGTCATCGGTATGATACATCGATCGGTTGTCTTTATATTCTCCATGGGAACCAACAAAATGGAAGCTAAGCATCCATATAAAAATTATAATAATTTAGATCTGATCTGTATCTTAATTTGTGCACTTAGTATGCATAGTTTTATGGGTATTTCTTATTAGGAAAAGTCGTAAAATGTGAATGAGTGGAAAAAGGCACTTTAAAAAAGTATCTCTACAATGTGTGTACTAAGACGAATATAAATTCTTATATTTATAAGCTTCAAACGCCTAGAAAGTGTTAATTAATACGTTAAACAATTTGTAGAGGATGTAAATTAATTTATTTGAATGAAAAAAAAAATTAGGAAAATCAGGAGATTATCTTACCCTAAATTACCGTCATCTGTTAATTCCTAATAGCAAATAAGCTGTTATGTTCTGATAAACAAGTTCAAATTCTTTTAAAATCGAAAGTTACTCAACCGAAATAACGTCACGTCTCAAAAAAGAATTACTCAAAATGTGACAAGCATCCTGAATCATATTCTCGAAATCAGAAAAAGTATCTTTTTTCGACTGGCGAATCAGCATCAAGTGCTGTCTACATATGTGCCTGCACTTACATCACTTCTCGGACTGCCCGAGCAGCTTGTTCAACAATCTGCCCAGACCACTTAATGGTATCATTAGGCGCAAAAAACAAACAACTCTACAAATTGAACAATCCCCCCAAGAGGAATTTGATTTTGGAGCATTAACATACGAATTCCTGCCTACATTCTGGTCGCCGTCTCTTTCCTGTCTCCCTGGGCTCCTCGGGTTCCTCCATGACATAATGAGGCAGCGTTTATGCAGTTCACAGACGCAAAGCCGCCAGCACGTGCAGCATGGACCGCGTAGAGCACCGCGTGGCCAATGTCAGAGGCGACCCCTTCAGCAGATATTCCCCAGGCCCAAGCGAGGTGCCCCTTTTATATACAGCCAAGGGTAAAATAATATTTTTTAAGACTGTTATCCCAATATTAATAAATATTTCCTCTATCAAGAAAACTTCCGAGAACTTGAAATTCCAAGAAAATCGAATAGATCTCTTTGGAAACCTTATAAGCTTGGCCAGCACAAGGTCAGAGTGCGTTAAATATCTTTTTTATATTTCTATTTATACCTCTTTCAAGTTGAGTATTCGCCCTGCGAATCGTGATTATTTTCCCTGCAACGACTCAATTTCGCTGCCAAACATCTCCAGTTTCCAGTTGCTTCTGCTCTGACCTCGCCTGTGGCCACAGGCACACGCAATTGTCTGGCTCCCGGGGATGGGATGGGGCCGAGGAGGCCCCAGAATAATACTTGTACTCCACCGTCTGTTTGCTTAGAATGGGACGCACGTACGGACGATTATTGGAACCTAGCCGGCAAACTTGGGCGTGGACGGAGCGCGGCTCATGTAAATGCCCACGAAAGTGTCGAAAGCGAAGTCATAATAAATAAAACGCTTTGCCTGGCCCAAATCAAAGTTTCGTACATTTCACTTATGAATTTATGAGTCATTATGATTTTCCGCTTTGTATCCGCCGATCGGTCATTTGCCATCCCGTACCATATGCAATTCCTAAAACCAATAAGCAATAAAAATTTATTCAAACTAGCGGCAGAGGCAGAGGCAGCAGCAGAGACAGCAGCAACAGCTGCGTGAGCCGGCGGTAATTCTCCACTTTTTTGTTTTAAATCAAACAATTTTTGGTATCTCGGCGTGAGTGTCGTAAAAAGCTGCACACATCAAATCCAAAAGTCGTCAGAGCGTTGCACATTTAAAGGCGGGATGACGAAGACCGCCGCCGGAGAAGAGCCAATGAAGGGAAACCCCCAAGTTCTGAAGGAGGAGACACAAAAAAGTGAGGAGAATTCTAATAAAATTTTATTTTCAATAGTAAATCGGCTCACGAGGGGAGGGAGGCATATGAAAGGGCTCTCCGGTCACAGACGGCCAGCCCCAGACCCGGCAACGCGTACACGGAAAACTGTGCCACTATGTCATCCGAACCAGGGACCAAAGACCCATCTTGGCCTGACAGCAAAAAAGAGGCAGAACCAGCACCACCGGCAACTGTCACAAGACAGCCGCAGTCTGGGAATACCCTAAAGCGAAGGTAAGCTAGAATATTTGGTAGATATTTTATATTAATATTTGCAATATAAATAAAGAGATAATATAATAATATTGGATAATATATGTATTTTTAAATATCTTAGAAAAGCTGACTAACTAAATAAATAAATAAAATAAAAATAAATGCCCTTAAAAAATAAGTTAAAAATAAACTGGTTTAATAATAATAATAATAATAATAATAAATGCATTTTAAGCTTTATTCTAAGAATCACCATTGGGCCCAAGATATAATGGAAAGAGCCTCTGCGCAGACAGACAAAAAATCGAACAATAATGATTAGAATGAATGTGCGTAGGCCAACACACATGAATTGTTTTTGCAATATTGAGATTCATTTCTTGCCCCCTCTTTGAAGCCAAATTACAGTTGCATAGATTTTTTGAACCTTCTTCCTAAACGACCAAGAGAATTGGAATTTAAAAGAGCCACTGCGTGCCCTCTGACACTATAAATTAGCTTATTCTTCACCCAAGAGTATTCAGTATTCGACTTGCCACATTTAAAATCCCAAAGGTCGCTGTTCGGTTCGTCGCGTACTTTTTGTCGCCGGCTCTGCGCCCCTAAGTGAACTATTAGCTCTGTTGATTTTATGTTTTCCAATTTGTTTCGTGATGTACTTGCCGTGGGTATGGGCTGTATGTACAGGCAGACACACATACGTTCGTTCACAAAGAGAGGGGATGCCAAAGAGTTGGCTGTCAGCTGGCGTGTCGCCTGCCGACGTTTATTGGCCTTGGCTTATTTGTTACGCCCATACCCGTACCGCCCCGCCCCGCCCCTTGCAATTCCTTTTGTTTGATTTAAAGGATTTGCATGCCAAATTTGACTTTATTTATTTTTAAGGTTAACACGTACGCTCGCATCAACACGTTTGCCAATGTGATTGGCCCGGCTGTTTAACATTTTAAGTGCCTTCATTTAAGGTGGGAAATATTTTACAAAGGCTTTGCATAAATAAGCCGAGAATGCATCGAAATACAAGTTGCCAAATCCGAAATCCACAGAGTCACTTAAGCCCAGGCCAACCAACCAACTGTTGCATGTTAGAGTTTTGTAGATGGCTTGAATGGCTAAAGCGATAAAAGCCCAAAGCGTAATCTGATACTGGCCAGCTGACAGAGTGGGATTTGGTTGCCGAGGCATAATCATAATAAATGGATGATCGAGACCCACATTCAGGGCATGAAATGGGAATGCCTCAATGCCTCAATGGGAGCCATCGGAGAGAGGAGAATGCAAGATGAGCCGAGTGAATTATATATAATTACTACAATGTTGTCAGGGCCTCCAATTACCCTTGGAACAGTAGCTGAATGAATGAGGAACTCAGAAGGTGCAACGAAAAATATATTAAATATATTTATATTCCAGGTATTACTATTTTTCAATCGAAAATGTATTACTTCTCTTTATTTTCGTGGCTTGTAAAAAGATAAATGTTTGCAAAGGGGTCTTCCCAATCACAAAATATTTCTGCTCGCCAAATGTATATAATTAAAAAATTAAATAAATAAATAAGAATTACAGAAGAAACTAATTGTTTAGTGGAAAACATGAGTAATCCAGTCGGATATGATTATTCACAGGTGCAACAATCTTCTTTGTATAAATCAAGCACTTTGAACTTGAGATTTTTCGTAGGAATTTGCCAAATTGCCAATTGTTTATCCCATATTTTACGGAGGGGTCATTGAAACATGAAGAGCGAAAATGCCAAAAATATATCAGCTCTTTGACTGACAGACTCGATGATTCTCCCAGGTTACTAAGTATTATTCCCCTTAACAAAAATATTTATATTAATTACGAATGGCTTCCATAATGTATCTATATTTACAAATTATGATATTTTCCATATGATATTGAGCCCAATCGTTTTATTTATATATCATATATATCTCATCTCCCTAATAATAATGGCAATAAATAAAGTAGTACATTTTTGAGGCATTTCTGTCTAGGTTCTTGGTGCCATAATGCAAATATTCTTCACATTTACTACTTCTTGTGGTCGGTCCACAGGGAGGCATCATCGCCGTGATTAGTATTCGGGTTAATTCCCTTGGTAATGCTGCAGGCAAATGGCAACATAAAAACGGAATCGCCAGACAGCAAAAACAAGGCGTGAAAAAAGGCAAAACAAAAATTATAAATAACCAGAAATGACACCGTATGTATGATCGCGCGATCTCGATTTTAATTCTCATTTTGTTTCTGACCCCGATCTGGCCAAGTACGTGGCTAAGTTGGCGTTGCAGCCAGTATACATGGGGAGAAAAACAGAAGCTAAGACTCAGCGTTCCCTTATGCATTATGCTCCCCTTTTCATCGGAACACTGAAAGGAACAAATGTTCCATAAGAACAAGGGGTCACTGCAAAATATATATTTAATTAACTGCCAGTCTGGTATAATTCTTTTCCGATAGAACGTTTTCTTCAGTGTAATAGTGCAGCTGCCTGGCAGCGATTTAAATAATCTCTAAGCGACGAGTGCTACTCATATTGCACTTAGCTGGAAGGCCTTCCATGCCTTCCATGTGCAACATGTTGTCGCAATCCCCAAAAACCAAGGCGCGGACAGCGAAAAAGTTCAATGAAATGTGCATCTGATGGGGATTGGGGTGCGGGATCCGGGGTACGTTGTCCGGACTCTCTGGAGTGCCGCATGGGGACTCGGAATCGGATGAGGAGATCTCCAGATCCAGATCTGAGGCTGGGGCCGTGCGTGTCCCATCGAATTTGATGAATGGGGTGTGCCAAGACATCAGCGTGTTCGTTATTGCTGTCATTATAATGCTTTGCATTTATTTATAGCCTCTTCTCGCTTATCTCGCATGCAATATGTATGTTTGTTATTCTTTCGTTGCTTTTTTTCCACTTGCTTCGGACATTTTTTGACCGGTTGAAAGTGGCAGCAAAAATTGATCAACGATCCCAGGCAACGCACAAAAACCCCAAATAGGTAGTTGAACTCTTGCTTTCGCCACGGGATTCAAGGTTGGCTGGGTGGCCTCCGTGTTTCACGGAGTCTGGAAACGCTAATTCCCGGAGGGGGGGAGGGGAAAGCGGAGTATTCCCTGGTTGTTTTACTTTTTTTCTTGGCAATATCTCCACTGCTGGCAGTTCGCCAGCCACGCAGCGCAAAAGTGTAACTCGAAATGGAGCAAAAGTTCATAAAATTGTGGCAAACAGTCGCCGCAAAATGTGAGGCGGCCAATGCAGAAAAAAAATGAAATGAAAAATCACATTATTTGGTATGTTTTCCATGGAAATTTGATGGTATGCAAATTGAGAAAAACGTCGCCAAAAGTGTACCTTCAAATGTATTTTATTTTCAGAATATTTTTCTTTGAAACTGTTTGCTAGATTTCATATAATTTAATGGAATAACTCTGTAAACTATTAGTAAATATTTCATTAGCAAGATCCCTTAATTTCCTTAACCCATCTCCGAATACAAAAAATAAAGCCTACAAAGAACTTTTTTACAACCCAAAATAAAGAATTCATTCCGCTTTAAAAATAGCATTAAATTTCACACTTCCCCCCCACAGACGACAGCTGCCAGGGAGACAATAATGTGTCCAGCCGGCGGCCGCCTGTCCCACCAATTGTTATGGAATTATTCGACTAGCCTGACCTTGTGGCAACAGATGTAGGGCCAACTGCATGGACCCATAAAAGACCTATAAACATTTTCGGTTTCCAATTTGTCTTCTTTGTTGTTATTGCTCATTTTCGCATAAAATTAAAATGTTGGCGGGAAATATATATAATATGTATGTGTGCATGCGAGTGTGTGCCAGAGTATGTATTTATTATTTTCCAGCAAAAAATAAAGCCAGGAATTATGTTTCGTTTTGGGGGGGGGATGGAGATTTCAAGCGGTCCGCATAACATTCATCATGTGTTTAAGCGCAGGCTAGTTTTGTGGCCCGGGCCTCGCTGGCGTATGCGTAATGCGGCCACTGATATGAAGCTGGGAGAGCGTATTTATGGCCTGCCCGTCGGCCAAAAGCCTGTTATCAGCTTGGCAGCAGAAATATAGCGAATCTGAGTTAAAGCCCCGAATTAAAGCCAAGCGAAACCCATTTGATGGGAGTTGATTGGCAATCAATGAGTGCGCCGCCTGTCACCAGATAAACACAAAAAATCTATTAACTCCGAGTCGAAGTCCAGGCCGAAAAGAAATCTAATATCCATTTGGCGGCGAGGCGATGCGACTCCTCGAGGCGCAATCTCCTTGCCTGGACACGCACACGAGAGGCATCCTTGTGTTAATAATCAATGTGAGTGGCTGGCAGGGTGGCAGGGTGGCACGGTGGAGCGGTGGCAGGCGGCGGGAAGCCGGACGACTCCTTGAGAGGTTAAGTAGTGACTCGTCCTCGAGTGGCACTTGACTGCCAAAAGCAGGAAACGGAAGCCACGACACGATAGATGTCGATAAGTCACATACTCCAGCCCGGCTAAAGGCGCATTACGCATACGTGGCTATTAGTCAAAGGCTGCTCCATCCATCGCAGCCATCGCCTAATTGAAACGAGTGCCATGAATATACTCCGCCGACGACTAAGTGACCCCCATCCCCAGTCGACATGCCCCTGCCAGAGATAATGAAATGAAGTAATAAATAAATATATTAACATGCACACACGTCTCGCGTATTTGGTTCATTGTCGTCGACTATATGTACAGAAAATATAACAATATGTCAGCCTATAGCTGGGCTAGGGTATTCTGCATAGCAGCCAGGCATCAGGCATATTATAATGTAATCTGGTGTTTTCTGAGTTGGTTGGGACAGTTTATGGGACAGCTGCGTCATCAAAGAGCTCTCCGTCTTCCTGCTCGTGTCGATTCGCCAATGTTTACAATATTTTGTAAGTCTCCACATTAAATGGGAATTTATGATGGGCACGCGACGAACAGGTTCGCTCGCTGGACTCTGCTTGAAAAATTACTAAAAATAAACTTAAGAGAGCTATCAAAAAATAGCCTTTCTGATCTAATTGAAAATATAAATCTGCATGTCAAAGCGCTGTATACTTATATATGAATGAATCCATCAAGGCATTACGCAATCTGATTAATCCGACGGAGCATCTCAATGCACTTGGTATAGACGAGCAAACTGACGCCTTGAAAGGCTGGAAAAAACATTAATGACCTGCCAAGACGTTCAATAAAAAATTGATACTACAAAGGAGCCGTTGAAAGAAGCTATTTTCAAGATTCAATTAATTATTTCCAAATTGAGATGTTCGTCTATAGAGAGAAATCGTGACAAAGTCTCCACAAAAGCTGATATACCTAGTGACAGCTGGAAACCCTCAATATTTCTTATTTCTTATTGCCTCAGATATCAAAAGATATTCCTACCCCAGCACGTGGGCCCTGGAAATACCAAGTATTTAGTTTATGTTTGTTTATATTCGCATTTAATTGATTTAGAAATTCAAATTCACAGATCGTGTCTGGGAGCCAGCATCATTAGGCAGAGAACTAGTTTGCACACTGGCATATATGTTTTAAGTAATTGCACTCTAACTCCCGATCGCTGGCAAATTTAGTCGTAATATGTAAAGTAATTCCCATTACGTCAAATTGATGTCTACTGAATGAGTGTGCATGAATTTCAATTTCCAAAGTTTGCATAAATTGGCGAACGAGAGGAGCTGAAAAAGATCAGTGAGTGGAGGACAACCACAATCCGATCCAAACCAGACTCCAACTCTAACCGATCAGATGCGAGATAAAGCGCATTCAAGATTTATGACTAAGTACACGGAGAGAAATCTCTAAGAATTCAAATAATAAAGTATTTATTTTATTTTTATAGATATTTATTTATATTTATATATTATCATATAGGAAGTGTCTTTAAAAAGCTGAATTTATTAAGCTGCAAAGTATAGATACCCTTTTCCTTATAACAAAATAAAAAATACGTCAAATATATTTAATATTTCAAAACCTGGATGGGCGCACAGAGCCTCTTTCAGCTCCCGCGACCAAGAAGCTTATAAAAAATATTTAAAAAATAGTTACAGGTGATTATGTCTATGACAATACTTAGTTGTAAAATAAAATAAGGAATATACCAATAGAAAAAGTAACTTATAATATTTTCCCTAGTCTTTTACCTGTCCCCAATTAACATATATTTCTCCAAGTGCTTTCGTAGTGGCCTGCTACCTTTGCATAACTCCTCAGTCGCGCCTATCGAGGCGGATAATCGCTGCCAACTTGGCATCGCATCAAGTCAACAACACACACAATGCATGCCAATTAATTAAGACCTGGCACGGGTCCCTGCTCCCCGTCGACTTATTTGGCTAATTGTCTTTCGATCGGCCGAGTAGATAGTGGCCGAAATATATGTATATATATTTATATTGGTATATACTTATGCCAGCTACCCACAGTCAGTTAACAAATTTAGATTAGATTAAACGGGTTGCGTTGCGCACGCGCTCAAAGGCGACTGCCGACAATTATTGTTAACACGGGCGGGCAAATCGGTGGAAATACTGATTCCGAGGCGCCAGTCCAGGTGACGGCGCTCGGCGTTTTGCATAAATTAAATAGATATTATTTAGCTACAGATTGCGATCGTACAAGGGCAATTAAAAGGCGCGGGTCGGAGAGCTCTGTTATTAGGCTGAAATGGTTCTCCCAGGTGATGAAAGTGTAATATTGCTTGCTTTTAACATGTGCAATCAGATGGAATTATGATTAAAGGCGACGGCGACTCCTTTGTTTTGTATTTTTAAGTGAAATGCATAAACAATTGCCTGGGACAATGGCCATTGTCCTGTGCCTGTAAACAATGACAACAAGTTACGAAAAAAACACGAAAATAAAGCCCAGCATGCAACCGGATAAATATGTACGTAATGGCAAGGTCAGCGAAATAACGACACGATGATTCACTGGAATTGCAGCAGACAAAATTCTGGTAAAAAAATACGAAAATTCAAATCCAAAAATGTGCACTGCAAACCAAGCTTATCAGAGTTCAGGAATTAATCACCGAGATTTATAAATTTAAAGGGCCATCCCAGTACTCTGTAAATACCAGGTATATGCATGTATATAATTATACAAAATCAAGGAAAAATAAATTAATTTAAAACAAAAATGCAGCCTTATCAAAATTCAAACCTTTTGGGGCCGGCGATCGTGGGAAAGCTTGCCTTAAATGCAAAATGCTGATTAGGACTAATCCGAAGCCCGCATGCCACGCCCACCGCAAATAATTCACGCCAATCTTTCACAACAATTATGCGCAACGCCGGCGAGCTAATATTTATGTAAACATGGACACGGACAGCGATTTTCACTCGGCCCGAACACGTACGTACATACGTATATGTGTATCTTCGCATCTGTGGGATGCAACAGCAAACTGCAGCCGAAAGTCAATCCGTGAGTAAGGCCAGGTTAATGCCTCAAACCTGTTCGTCTTCTGGCTATTTATTTTTGCGGCATATATTTTGTTAATTTTGTTACCTTTGGAGCTGTTTTTGCCGCAGCTAGTCCGGCTACTTGATTTAGAGGTTTACTTTGTCGATGCACTCAGCGAACACAAATATATATATAATATATTTCTTGTAATTATCATGGATACTTAATTATATTGCAGTTTGCACAGAGCTTTCTTTGTGGGACTTTTTCTGAGGCAATCTCTTTGTTGATTCTCATTAATTTAGTCACTTTCTTCCGAGAATATGATTTTATTTATTAATCATACACCTATATTAATAAATCAAATTATATTCTATGAAGAAAATGTAAGTACTGCTATAAAATAGATATAGGGTTTTAAAATATAGTTATATAAATTATACAACTCGTTATTTGAACTTGTAAATTAGAAAAATAAACACCTAAGAACGCTTTTCATATATAGATAACCAATTAAATAAACTACACAGAAAAAACCGGTTGTCAACGAACGTAAAAGTATGCCATAATCGAAAGTTCTAAAGAGAAGATGAATAATTCTCATATTGAGAAAGGTAGAGAGTACTTTCTTCTCAATTTAAACATAACTTCTTATCGAAAAATCAAATCGAAAACAGTTTCACCTCGACTTCAAGAAAGTCTCTTCCAGAATAAGTAAAGTGAAGTGATCTCTTTTCTTCTATAGAACCTACAGGTAATAAAGAAATTAAAGCAGTAAACTGAATTAATAATAATTTATTCATTATTTTTTATGACTCACTTTAATAACCCTACACTTTTATATTATTTCCATAGTACCCCTTACTTGCTAATTTAAATACAGCAATATTTCCCAGCTCCTCCTCGGGGTTTTCCCCACTTTTCTCTATCTGCAGCGCTAACTCGCCGACAGCCGGCTGGCGGGAGGGACGGGACCCTCTCGGTCTTTCAGCGCCAACTGCCTGGTTTCGTTTAACAATATTAATATGAGATGCGAATATGCGGCATTTATCCGGGCAACAAGTGGCGGCCACTACTGTGGGCCTGTTTCTAATTTAAATATTTCACAACCCGGCCGCGAGAACCATTCACAAATGACCTAATTGAGACGCAGGTCCCCCAGTTATCTCCTGCAGTGATTGCTCACACGGCCTGGCCCGGGCTGACTGACTCAGTGGTAATGGCACGACGACATGACGACATCGAATGCAAATTGGTGGCACATTTTAATTCATTTGTAACTCGCATCTATTGCTTTTTTAGTGAAAAGTCGTACATGTTTCTGACACTGACTCATGAAGATTTATACTTGTTCTCGGAGAGGTGCAGGCCGAACAGCCTCCTAAATTGGCATACATACATTGTTCTGTTCTGCCGTTCTGGTTTCATTGTTGTTGGGCCTATGGCACAGAGTCCCCTTTTTCCATTTTCAATTTCCCGCCTTTTCCGCCCTTTCCCCGTTTTGCAACTCATATTGGTGGCGTTCCCTTTTGCAGTTATTCGCATCGTGCAAATGTTTATGTGTATTACATCAAAGTACATTTGTTTTTCAGCCAGTTGTCGCCATCCCGCTCCCTGTTGCCACGAATTAGAGTCACAGTGGTGACAAAAGGGGGCAGGGGGAGAGCTTCAACACTGTTGCCATGTCAGGCCCACAGTTAACAAATGTGTGCAGAAAATGTTTTTGTCAAAAACTTTCTGTCCTGTCCCGTCAATTTGGCGGGAACGCGGGCTACCGGAGCTCCGTAGATTTGTGCCATTTAATTAAGACAAGTTGGGGGACACAGCCCGCATGGAGATAAAGCCAAGCTTATTTGGCAGCAATAAACATTATATGCCGGCGCAGAGCCGCAAACAAGTTTAAATAAAAAGTATATATATCTGTGTAGATATAAAATAAAATAAAATAGAGACTTTCCAGTGGGCCAGATCAATCAGTCAGCCGCTTAATCACTTTATTTTTATTACCTATTATATTTCTACCATCTTAATGTTGCCATTTGCATGCATATGATGCTAGAAGAAATAAAAGAAAATCATAAAAGATGGGTTCTTAATTTGTTTATTTTGAAAAGTAATAAACTTTATTATGTATATATTTATATATGGGATAAATCCCATTATTAAACCGATAAAGAGTCCAGAAATATCTTGAAAAGAGTTAGGGGGTTTTCAGAAATTCTCGAAAATATGAAATGATGTTCAATATACATTAATTAAATACATGAGTTCAGGCTAGACGTAGTAATCATGAATTCAAAGCATCAATAATAGTTTCAATGAAAAACTCAAGAACTTTTCCCAATAACCATCAAACTTTGCAAATTAAATACCCAATTTGTGCACTATTACAACATCAGACTTATTTAATCGCCACAATTAAAAAGGCAATCCGTATGCAGCTCACATTTAAAAAAATAATTCACCAGAGAGTCCAACTGTCAAAGATGCCACCCAAGAAATGAATATGGTTTCGCAGAATTGCGACACCTATCAACTCGAGATTTATATCCAGTAATTACAAGCCCATTTCAACACGACTGCAATATGCAATTATCGCGCTATAAGTTTATGTATATATAATGCTGTGCCCCCATAAATCGGAAAATTCGCAGGCGAAAAGTTGACATATTGACTAGCCCCCTGCGACAGCTTCAATTTCCGCTGCTAAACCGGAGATCGCTCAATCAACATAATGCCGATGGCAGATCATTAATGTCTAAGACTCTAAATCTTGAGAGGAAAATAAAAAATAAAATAGACAAGGCAGACTCCAGTCAGTGGAGTGCATTTAAATACTCTTTATATTTCTCTCAACAGCAGGAAAATATATATAAAATTTCTATTAAACGGAAAACATTATGCTTTTTCCTGTTTCCGTTTGATAAAATAAAAAATTAGTAATAATTTCATTTGCTATCGAATGCAGAAAAAACTCTCCCCTGTTAACAGAACATCCAAATAAAGATATATATTTAGTTATGCAAATAAATGCAAATAAAATGGGTAAACAATTTAGATGAATTTGTCCGACGATTACAGACGTTCTGCAAATATTTGAGCCCGCAACATATGGCCAAGATGCCCCACAAGGGCACCTGAAAGCCGAATTTGCCCGCCGTCTTTGTATTTGCTCCAAGTTATACTCGGTTATACTCGAATTTATTAATGAGCTGCACAAACATGCATAGTCAATTTTCAGTTCATTGCCATTGTTTTTGGTTTTGTTTGCCTTTGAAGTGGTTTGTTTGCTGTTTGTTTGCTGTGTTGACTGGCTACGCGATGGCAGCAAAAAAATAGAAAGAAATAGAAAACAAGTAAATGTTATTTAATAGGCGAACGACGCCCGCTCAATTATCGCAAATATAAAAATGCGCCCTGTGCATTTCCTTCCATTCGGTAATATCTGACTTCAAGTGGAACCCGGGGGCAATATGGCATTTTTTTTCGGACTGTTCCCCGCGTTCTACGTGACCGACAGTCGCCGTCAAAAGGTAAGCGCTTAAAATAGTTTCTGCGGACTTACCAGCCTTCACTTAAATGGCAATGAATTCTTCCACGTATTCCCTGGGCTGGATGGAGGAGGGTCTTCTTTCTCTACTGCTGCATAGTTTCGGGCGACAGTTTCCGGGCGACAGGACACTTTTCACAATGCCTTCGGACACTTTTCTTTATGCGCCCCGGCTGCTTTTTACACAAAACAGGCGAAAGCGGATTGGATTTTTAGAATAAGCGATCAATGGAGGTGGCGGACGGAAGGGGTAGCCGCTGAGATGGCGCTGGCGATGGCGATGTCTCATGTAAAATGGCATTGACATTGGCCAGTCATTGTCCGGCAGTGGGACAAAGCCAAATCCAGCGGCACAAAGGCGAGCAGAAGGATTTCCGAGCACAAAACACAAAGTATACCGATCGGCACTAGGCTAATACTACATTCCACACGCAGCTTTGCACTGAGATAAATAGGTTCTAAAATCAAGGCAAGCAAATACATTTCATTTCCATTTAATTATTACTAAACACAAAATTTTAAAGTGAGCGGTGTTAAATATTAATCAAATATATGTAAAATATTTTTACTACTAAATTTAAAGCATTTTCTTATAGAGGTTCTTCAGCTTTTTACATTTTATTAGCACGTTTCCAGTTCTATCAAATTCTTTAAACTTGTTTTTAGTATTTCTATTTTTTTGCTTTATTTTCTGAATATTTCCTAATCTGTACATTTCATAACAATATTTCTTTAATTGATTTGTTATAAATTCAATTCCTTTTTTTAATTAGCTGTTTAAACATTCTGAATAATTCACATTTAATCAACTATTAGTTTATTGTTTAATTTTCGAAATATTTCTTGTTCTGTAAGTTTCTTATCTATATGTTTTTCTTAATTGCTTTTTTATGATTTTCTTTTTTTAATGTGTATTTTGTTTCAAACTTATAATCCGATTAAGTAATATAACGGATGAAGAACTTCTAACTCTTCTACTAATTTTAAGCTTGTTTATTATTTAAACAACCTAATTTTGTATATTTTTAAATTTAATCCAAACACTCTCCCCGCAAAACCCTGACTTTAGAGCCTTATTTATTTCCGTGCAGCAATCTCAGCCGGCACCAAAAACACTGCAACACTGCACTCACACCCCGCAGACGCGAAGAATTGTGTATTTTTTATGAATCGCACTGGTTGGAGCACGCCTCAAAGTCGATGGCACAAAATTCGCGTGTGACTGCCCTGCGATGCGCTCCGTTCGGCGGACAGACTGTGACTGAGACTGAGGCCAAAAGCTGGCGACTGATTGCGAGGCGGAAACTGCGTCGGCGGCGCCAAAAGCTGCTCTGCCGGCGGAGCCGTCGACGCCGACGACATTGGCAGAATGCCGGTCTATATATCTGCCTTCTGCTACAGTATGTGGCTACTGGTGGCTACTGTTTGTTTGCCGCCTCTTGTTTGGCCGATACTTTCGTTGTTGTCCGCCGTTGATGGAGCTCTGATGGAGCACAAAATTCGAAATGCAATTAAAAGCGAATGTTTGAAAGAATTCGAAATGGCAGATAACTTTCGAGGAGAAGGCGGAGAATGCCTTTCTAAGGCAAAGCTAGTAGCTCTGTGATTTGGTAATCAAATTTCGGGCGTTGCAAGTAAATACTTAGTTTTAATTGATTTTCAAGTAGCAGTGAGCTTAAAAAAAATTAATTTGTATATTTAGCGATTCGTAATTACAATCTAAAGTGTGAAGAAATTAAATACAAACTGCAACTGGCAAGCAACAAGCTTTGATTTGTTATTAATTAAATTGTTATGAGGCATTTTAGTTCATTTTGTTTTAGCATTTTATAAGGCCTCTTTTGAATCTTTAAATTGTAATATAATAAATTAAAAAAAAACGCTGCATTTAATTTAATCTTTTATAATTCGCATATATTATATTATATTATATATATTATAAGTATATATTATAACAAAAAACAAAAGTGTGTCTTAGATTGGTAGATAAAAAAGTGGTATCATTTGCCTATACCAACATCTTGTATGGTTCATAATCTTATCTTATCTTTATTTTCAATCTTGTTAGCTGTATTATGTGTTCATCACTTGTTTATGTTTAGCTCAACAAAAATGTGGTCTACAATGATGAGACAATTTAATATAATAATAATAATGCTTTATGACTAATCAAGCTTAAGCTTACGACCACATTTTACAAGAACTTTACTAAAAAAAAAGTGCATAAATTTTATTACAAATTGGGCTATAGGTAGCACCTACACATAAACACTTTGGTGTACGATTTGTTCCTTTGAAGTTTTACATAAATCCATCAAAGCCACCATCAAATATATTTACTTGGGACTCGAAAAAAATATATTTACTTATATTTACTTATATTTACTTATATATATATTATTATAAACTATATACTATTAATGTACAACATTAAAGTTCAATATTAATGTTAATATTAATTTTAAATGTTGATAGATCTTTTAAAAATAAAAATGACTCATTTCCCGTGAATGATCTCGACTGGCGAGCCTATTTAATTAAGTTCAGCACCTAGTTAGATACTTTCTTTATTTTAAATAACATACAAAATATATTTATATATTTCCCATTAATTTGTATAAACCCAAAACTCTATCTCATACACTCCCAAGACATTACCAATCCTCTCTGTTTTGTGTTTCCCAAACAAGTCAAATCAAGGCGCAATTTCTGAGGGCGCAGTGCAATTTAGCGCTGCATTGCAAGCGCAGACTTCTGGCTTCTTGCCTGCTGCATTGGCCAGGTTTTTCCCACCGCACACACACACTCACACCACCTGCTGTCCTGGGCCGTGGTGCAGGCACTTGGCTATAAATAGGACCAACTGGAGAAGACGAACCCAGCGGGCAACACTTTCGTTTAACTTTTGTGGCAGCAGAAATTAGTTCCCAGGCGGCCCTATAAGCTTGGCCAGGAAAAAGGGCTAAGAATGTGGAGAAAAACGGGAGGGAGGAAAGGGATAGCCGTCGATATAGACAGCGAGATGGCGACATGTGCCCCTGGTCCCACATGCGGGGCCGCCGCCGGGGCAAGTTTGCTTTCTTAATTATTTATACGTAATAAAACTAAGCATAATTTTCCAGCGGCAACTAACCAGGTGAAGAACGCACTGGCGCCTCATTTCAAATTCTATAAATAATTTCAAAAGCAGTTGATACGAATCGCCAAAGGCTTGCTTAGGAGGCATCGCCATCCGCCAGAAAGCCGGAAAAATGGAAAACACATTCATACAAGTTGTTGGCTAAAGAGAGAGGAGAGAGAGAGAGCGGCAGAGCGGCAGAGAGTGAGCGAGCAGAGCCAGAGAGCGCCGACTGAGACGCTAGCAGCGCTGGAGCAGCAGCGGCAGAGTCACATGCGGCGTATGCGTAATTTTGTAAGCCTTATCAGAAAGCTATTGCAAGCAAAGTTTATTTTAAAGAGCCGGGCCATTTATCGAACTTGCAACGTGTTGTTGTCTCCTGCGGTGTGCACTCTAGCCCCGCCCCCACCTCGCCTGCCACATGCCTCCCCCCATTCGAATGGAGCTCCTTTGGCAGGATGTGCAGCCTATCCCAACGCAAGAGTCGCGTTGTTTGCACGCCGACTGCCCAAAGCCCGCCAATTGTTTATTCAAGCAGCATCGCCACCCATGTTGCCCATGTGCACTTGAACCGAGCTGGGAACGAGCTGCTCCTGCTCCTGCTCCGGCATGCTTGTGCATTCATTGGTCTGCGTTGTGTTTGTCTGGCCATTTTTTTCCGGCTCTGGAACCAGCCTCCGTCTGGCACACTGCTGGGAAATATTTATATTCTTCAAGTCATTGAATTAATTGTGCATTAAAGGAGGCTTAATTAATTAATTTATACATTAAGCTTGGTGCAAGCGGGTCAGTATTTATTCTTAATATTTGTGGTGTTTAATCTTACTTGAGATTATAACGAATTAACTATTATTTAAGGTGGCAAATACAGAAATTAAATGTAAAGGGTTTCTCTATATTAAATAGACTTTAACTTGTATCTTTTAAGTTCAAATCAAACAGATTTCTTGACCCTATTTTCCTAGCAAATCCCTTCCAAAGCTTCCATAGCATTTCTCTCAGTGTAAAAAGCGCACACTGCAGTTGTTATCGCGGCAGTTTGTTGTTGTCGCCGGGCTTAAACGGCTCTTAGCGGCAGTGAATCAGTGGCCAAACATGTAATCTGTTTAATGGCCACTGACCGTGCTCCGTGCTCTGGGCTGCTCCTTGCTTGCCCTCCCTCCTCTGGCCCTGCCTTGCCATCGCGTATACGCACTGTTGGCTGGGCAAATGCTTGGAATTTGCATAGAGCTTTATTTCAAATACTTGTACTCTTTTCGGCGTCTCTATGAAATGCCCACCTGTTGCTCGAAACGAAACACAAATGCCATTTGGACATTTGAACATTTGGGGGCAAACAAAAAAAAGTGGCAACAGCAAAAAAAAAAACAAAAAACGAAAAGAGTTAAACAAAAAACAAATAACTGCTGCAAAAAACAAACAAAACAAATAGCCAAAGCGAGCGTAAACTTGTTGGGCTGCGTCGCGACAGTGCCACTGATTTGCATAAACCGCAAAAACCCAAGCTGAAAGCGATAAAAGATTTACAGATCTCTCTGGCTGAGTAAACAACAATAAATAGAAACATTAACCGCCACTTTTGGTTTTGAAAGAATTTTCAATTAGTGGCTGCCAAGGGGATTTGGACATTTTCAAACCCTTTATCTCAATGGCAGATCTCTCTCTTGGGGAGTTTTATTACTGGAAACCTGATCTACAAAGCTGATTTGCTGATTTTTTAGCACCGTTTATCGATCTTAAAAAATAACGATTCTAAAATAAGTGCCCAAAAAACATGCCTTATTCGTATGAGAAACATGCTTCATTTGCATAAATAACCAAGCGAGTTGAGTTGCCTTGACTTGTGGCTAACTAAAGCATTTTTTGGCTATTAAACAATGGAACTTATTTGCATTTCCACAAAGATATGGCTTTAAGATTGCATCTGGCATCCTGAAACATAGGATTTTATCTCCTTTTTATCGATTAAAAAGTGTAGTTCCTGTCCTAATCGCATCTGATCTGTTGGCCATAAAAAAAAAGAGAACTTCAAAACGAATCAAACCAGAATCGTCAATTTTGATGGCCAGCCTTATTATTGTCAGACCGTTTATAGATCTCGCATAAAAAGCCGCTAAAGAAGTGTTAAATATATATTTTGATTCGCCGAGTCCGAAACCCGATTAGCAGCCAACTTGATTCGCAGCGATTGGTGGTTTATTCCCATTCATTTGCCCTAATTAAGTGAAATATGGATTTGCATTTTGACTAAATAAGCCGAGCAGCGTTTTTGATTAGATCTCGTTTTTGGCTTTATTTTTTTGGCAGTTAAAAAATGCTTTGCCGACAAACAGACGGGATTCCAGGCTTCCGAACTAAAAAAAAACATGCGGACAGAGCCCCTGTTTTGGATGTTGGAATGTCAATAATAAAAATTATTTAATCAAAAATAAGAAAATAATTTTTAAACACATGTAAATTTGTAAGAATTTTCTAACAGTATTTTTGTATTTTTTTTAATGAGAAATATCGTTTTTTAAATTAAAAAACCTGAAATACAAATTAAAACAAAAATGATGTTGTTAAGCGCCATCTTTTGAAAATTGAGCTTAATACTGGGAACAGCTAAGCTCACTTTGGACATATAGATGGCGTGACTCTGCTAACTAATCACTCGTAGATGGCGAGCCTGTGCAGGGGAAATTATAAAAATTCCCTGGGCAATTTTAAAAAATCCTCTTATACAACTAAATAAAAGAAGGGAAATTTGTAAATTTTTTAATTCCCGCTCGATGGCGCCACTGTTAATTTACCAAAACTTCTTGCTCAACCAAGTGTGACCAGTTGCCGTAGGAAAAGAAAATCCGCACCTTTTTCTAGCTTACTTAATTACTATGAGAGCCCCATCTGGGCACACTTAAAAAACTGAATAGCAAAATAAGTCTTTGTTTTTTTGTTTTTATTGCGATTTCCCCGCCCACGCCCCTTTTGGCCCCAAGAAAAATGAGCTCTTGGCGCGACAGCATCACCAGCATTCCGGGCACAGTGGCGCACCTAATCAACGAGAGCGCCAGCAGCCTGCTCTCCCACAGCTCCGCCCTATCGGGCGCAACAGTTGGCAGCGCATTCTCTGGCGGATCGGGCTCTGGTTCCGATGGCGGGGGCTCCGAGGAGGGTGCTCCGCAGGGCGAGTACCGGGCCCTGCCCATTCCCGCCTCGCTGGTGCGCGAGCAGTGGCGCCTGATATTCACCAGCGATGCCAATATCCAGGATTTGCATGCGGCCATTGCCCACTGTCGGGATCTTGTGCTGCTGAGCGAGGAGCTCAGTGAGGAGCGACGCTGGCTGGTCCGACACTTGGTGGACCTGCGCTACTCGCTGCAACAGCTGGAGGAGGCCCAGGAGCAGCAGTCGCTGTCCTCGGACATTGTGTTGATGAACGCCATCCGGGCGGTGGTGGGCCATCACTTTGTGCCGCATCATCCGCATCATGGTAAGCGGAGTCGCCTGCAAGCGGCCGCCAAGAGGAACTACTGCGATCACTGCACCGCCATTATATGGAGCGTCGTCCAGGCTTCGTATGTGTGCAGCGACTGCGGCTATCTGGTGCACCAGAAGTGCATCGACAGCGTGAAGCGGGTGTGCGCCCATGTCTTGGTCTCGGAGCGACAGTATCCAGTGGCGGAAATCTGCCCAGAAATCGGCCTCGCCGCCCAGGGATACAAGTGTGCCGAGTGCGGAACGCTGCTTAATCTGAGTGAGTTGTAGGCTTGGGAGGGAATGGAAACTTGATCTTAAATGATTCCTTACATCCTGCAGAAAACTCCTGGATAGAGCCACGGATGTGCGACTACAGTGGCATGTACTTCTGTCCGCGCTGCCACTGGAATGACAGCAGCTTTATCCCAGCCCGCGTAATCCACAACTGGGACTTCTCGGCGCGTCGCGTTTCTCGCACAGCGCTCCAGGAGATCCGGCTGTTCCTCAACAAACCGCTCGTTCGCCTGGAGGAGGACAACCCCAAGCTGTTTGTGTTCGTGGAGAAGCTGTGTGCGGTGAAGAAGCTGCGCCAGAATCTGGTGCACATGCGTCACTATCTGGCCGCCTGCCGGATAGCCAGCGATCAGAAGCTGGTGGACCAGCAGCTGGGCGGCCGACGACATCTCGCCCAGTCCAATGAGTTCTACTCGCTGGGCGACCTGATTCAGGCGGAGTCCGGTGCCCTCGCCGAGTTCCTGCAGGCGGTGTTCAAGGCCTTCGATGAGCACATCCGTTCGTGCCCCATGTGCCTCGCGCAGGCGTACATCTGCGAGATTTGCAGCAACAACGAAGTGATCTTCCCCTTCGACGATGGCTGCATTAAGTGTGATCAGTGCAACTCCATCTTCCATCGGGTGTGCCTCACGCGCAAGAATATGATTTGTCCAAAGTGTGTGCGCATCCAGGAGCGGCGCCTGCAGCTGGATCGCATGAAGAGCAACGAAGAGGAGGAGGACGAGGAGGACGGAGAGGCCACCGCTGATAACGTGGCTCTCGCGGAATAGCTTTTGGAATTTCAAGTTCGCTCGCATCTGTGCTGGTTTTTAATGTTATCATATATGTACATAGGGTATAACCAAAATATATATAAAACTACTATTACAATTAAGATCCAGGCTTCCCCTTTCACTTCTCCTTTTTGCCGTATTTCTCCCGCTTGTGGAATTTCCGGGGATTTATGCCGTAGGCCTTCAAACGATCGTCGGTTATGCCGCTGGAGTTCTTGTTCATTTTGTTTTTCGCCTTGAAGTTATTGGTTTTCTTTGCCGCGAAGGGTGTGCTGTTCTTACTGTCCGATTTCTTGAAAGGATTAGCCCCTGTTGTTGCATCTTTGGGAGCTTGTTTGCCGTTGCCCTGTTTGTTATTAACCGACGGTTGACCTGGCTTCGGGTTTGGCCTGTTTTGTTGCTTGTTAAATGGATTATTTCCATTTGTTTTTCCAGATTTTTGCGGTGCGCTTTCAGTTTTCTTTTCAGACTTATTTTGTGTTTGTTTTTCCGTTCCATTTGCTGTGGCTTTAGGCGCCTTTTTGTTTTTGCTGAAAGCATTGTTTACCTTATTATTTTCGGTTTTATTTTGAGTTTGCTGTGCGGATCCATTGGCTTGTTTCTGTTTGCTCTTCTTGGAAGCAGGAGGACCTTCCTTCTTTTCGCTTTCATCTGCCTCCTTAGGCTGCTTGGCTTCCTCCTTGGGCTGCTGCGTAGCCTTGGCCTCCTCGTTAGGCAATTGTGTGGAAGTGGCTGCAGCTGCTGCAGCAGCTTTACGTTTCAAGCGCTTCCTCTTCGACTTGGATAAGCCTTCCGTTGGAATTTGTGCCGCTTCAGCTGGAGCAGAGGTCTCAGCAGCTGGTGGGGCACTTGGCGTCTCTTCTGCTGGCTGATCCTCATCATCAGATCTAAAAATAGGTAAAGTCTTAGGTCAAGTTATTATAAAAATAAATATACAACCCACCCATCGCCGTAGAGACTCTTGAAAATCTTCCGCTTGAGCTCCTCGTTCTTGGCCTTCATCTTGTACAGACGCTGCTCCTTTTTCTCGACATGCTCCGGCCTCGTTTGGACAGCCTTCTTGAGACTGGCCCACTGGTTGAGCTCCTTGTTCTTGGCCAGCAAGATCTGCAAGACAATGAGTTAAACAATGAGATTTCCATGGACATTTTCTAGAACCCTTACCTCCTCTATCGTCAGGCCAAAGTCGTTGGGTGTGGTTTCCACGTATTTAAAGCGACACGGCTGATCGCCGACGATATCCTCGCAGTCCATTTGGTAGTACTCGTCGATGTACTCGCCGTAGGTCTTCTCATCCTCCGGATTGAAGGCTGGCTTCTCGGCCTGGATCATCTCCATGAAACGATTCCGCCTACCCTTGCGGCCCTTGCGACCGCGCTGGCTCTCGATGAGCTCTTGCTGCAGAAGCTGCTTGGATGTAGACGGATCGTAGTCGGCATCCATGTTGAAGTCGTCGTCCTCGCAATGCCCTTCGTAATCCAGATCGCCTGCGTCCGTGTGCCGCTTGGGATCGTAGTTATCCCAGTCCTCTAGCACCAGCTCATCGATATCTGAGGGGCACTCCGGCTTCTCCTCGCCCTCGTCTACGTTGTAGTACTCGTCATCGAAGAGCTCCTGCATGCGCCGATCGTGGGCAGCCGGATCGAAGTCCTCCTCCAGTTCGTCGTCCCGGAAGCCGAGTTCATCGTTGCCCGTGACCGCCTTCAGTTTACGTATCTTCTCCTCGATCTCCTTGCGCTTCATCTCCTTGATCATGTCCAGTTCCTTCATCTTCTGCTGCTTCTCCTGCTCCTTGCGCTCCTTCAACTCCTTGCGCTTCTCCTTTCGCTTGTCGTCCGTCCGTCGAATGGACTGCTCCACGGTGCGGGGATAGCGCTTGATGAAGTCCGCATCGGGCTCCTCGAAGCGGAAGTTGTACTTGTGCTCGAACTCCGCCTGCTTCTCCAGCTCCTGCTCGTCCTCGGACAAGGGAGCAGTTTCGCCCACAATCTCGTCGTAGGTGGGAATGGCGGACTCATCTGTGTTGGCATAGCCCTTGTTGAGGATGTAGTCCCTGAGGAAGCTCTCGCCCTGCGTCAGCTTGCTGCTGCTCCAGTACTGCTTCAGGGGCTCCAGCTGCTCCTTGTCCGTCTGCTGAATGTTCTCCTGTTGGCCCGCCAGCCACTTGGCAAAGTCCGCCTCCTCGGCCTCCGTTTGCTCCTTGGTCTTGCTGCGTTTCTTGAATATGCCGCCGAATTCCTCGTCCTCGCCATCATCCTCCTGGTTCATTACGCTCCGGAACTCGGCCTTGAGGCGTCGCTCCTCCTCGACGGCGGTGGGAGACTGTGCCCGCTGATATTCCTCTTCCTCCTTCTCCTGCTGCTCGTCATCGGAACTCTCGAACTTGCCATTGTGCTCGAGGATTACTTTCCTCTCATAGTCCTTCAGCGTAACCGGTTTGGATTTCTTTTGCTTCTTAGTAGAGCCCTCCGCCCCCTTGTCGTCCTCATCGCTGGAGGATTCGTTGAAGAATCGTGCCTCCTTGTCGTAGATGCGCGGGTCTTTGCTCTTCAGGGAGGAAAGCGTCTTGAAGAAGTCCTGGTCGAATCTGGGGTCCACCTCATCCTCCTCGGATGACTCGCTGTCGCTGTCGAATTCAGATTCCGAAACGTCCAAGCCCCGATCTTTATCTGAAGGAAATAGAATTAAGAAATAATAAATTGTGCAATGATCGCAATTTTCGCGGCTAACATTTCTGGAGGAGCTCCTTCTTGCGCAGGCTGTTGTAGGTCTTGGCATAGTCCTGGTTGGTGGTCAACTGCAGATCGTCTCCCTCATCATCCGAGCCCTCGAATAGATTATTATTCATAGTATTGTTTATTTTCCCGGATTGCTTTATAAACTCTGTTTCACACGTGTTTACTGTAACAGTTATCGATAGAGATGTGCGAACGAAACCCGTGATTTATGATACACGAAGTGACTTCTAATAAATAAATTTAAATAACGGTGTTTGAATTAATTATTTAAGTAATGGGTTAAATTATATAGTTTATTAGGTATTTTTAAAACACGGCGCAAGCTGAACATTATTAATTAGTAATATTATATCTTCGTGACAACTATCGATTTTGTCATCAATGGTTTGTCATACCTAGGATTTTATATTTACAATTTTTGCAAGTTTTGTAAATTACCTTTCCAACTTAAGAAATTTAGCAGCATTCCAAATAGATGGCAGAGACACCTGAACCACAAGGTGCCTTGAGCACCTCCTCCTCCACACCCGCCGACCAGGACTCCTCCAAGAGTAAGATATCCCCACCTCTTTATCTATCACAAAGGTGTTATCATTTCTATGGGGTTTGTTATATCTCAGTTTGTGTCCTCCTCAACGCCACGGGAAATGTTCCCATCATCAAGAAGCGCACATGGACCGTGGACCCCAACAAGACCGTCAGCTGGATCCAGAAATTCATCCACAAATACCTAAAGCTGGACGCCAACGAGCAGATTGCAAGTACCACCCAAAAACACACCCAGAACGCGTATCTCATCGCAAATCTTTATACTGCAGTTTCTCTACGTTAACCAGACATTCGCCCCAGCCCCAGATCAGATCATCAAGAACCTGTACGAGTGCCACGGGACCAATGGCAAGCTCGTGCTCTACTACTGCAAGAATCAGGCGTGGGGCTAAATCGATACGCACTTGACTTGGCTAATTCTTAAGTATTTATTGTGTATTTTAATTAATGTGAATAAGCTGATGTTGCGAACTCGATTTCACACTTTATTTCCCCCACAACGGGGGCCTAACAATTGTATTTAAATGAATATTACAAGGGTTCTAGTCTCCACGCAGAGCCTCCAGCTCGTCGGCAGCCTCTTTGGATACCCTGTGGTACTTGGCCACTGATGGTCGGTAGTAGTAGGCCTGGTAATCGTTGCGCTCGGACATCTTGCGACGCACTTGATCCTCCAGAAGGCTATAATAACAAACAATGAGAAACTATAGAAGGGCCTATCCCTTTCAGAGGAGCTTTGTGACCTACCGGATCTGGGCCTTCTCGTTCTCCTCGAACAGGTAGTGCAGGGATTTCTCGTAGTTTTGCTGCTCCGAGTTCAACATGTAGCGGGAAATGAAGCGGGAGATAGGGTGCTGCGATGGAGAGCGTAAATATTTGTTTAAAAGGCTGTTTTGTCCAGATAGAAGCAACTGTCATACCTTCTCGTACTCCCAGTGCTTGGGCTCATAGCCCTCTGGAATCTCTGAAAGCTGCGCCGGGCCCACAAAGATGTTTGCGTAGAGAACCAGTCCAGTGACCGGGATCAGACCGAGCATTACGTAAAAGTGCATCAGATCCTTGAACTTGTCCCACTGGAAGCGCGACGGCTTGATGGTCATGTGGTGATGTCCATGATCGCCACCCATCCTGCGCAGCTGTTGTTGCATGGCTAGAAATCCAGAGTAGTTGGTTGCGTAATGTGGAATGTGTTTACCGCGGCCGCAGCGCGAAGGACTTACCATTCCGGCAGGCGGGAGTCTGCAGGACACCCCGGAGGTGCGCGAACCCGGCCGCCGGCGTCAGCAAACGGCTCCAACCGACCATTTTAATCTATTTTGATTTTTAATTCACGATTTGCAGCTGGTCGCGTCAAAGATGTGAGCTGCAGGGCAGCGGGTGTTTTGATCTATCGATAACAGGTGCGATATCAATCACGAGCCGCACTCACGCAGCACAAAAAAAACTTCCATACACAATTTTCAGAATTAGTAATTATTTTTAAAACATTCGAAAGTTTGTAAGTAAATATTAGAGCTCAAATTATTTATAAAGTGTCAGAAGTGAAATCTTTGTCAATTATTTTTGAGATTTTTCTAGACATATACGAACATATTTATTTACGGCAAGCACCTACTTTTTCTCTTATATTTAAACAAGATAGTTATTTAGATTTTATTGTATTATAAAATAATAATACAATTTCATCGTGACACGAGAGCTCTATGTGACACTTTCAAAGCTTGGCGGCAGTGTTGGTAAATAGCTACAGTGAAATCGGTACATGAGTATCGATAATGTAGATAAGTTGTCAGACGTTTATCATCACTATTCATCCACAAAAACAACGTCTGGAAGTAAAATTAAGGAAAACTTTTTTTTACTAATAAAAGGTACTTTCCTGCCGCGTTCTGACTCATAAAGAGAGTACAAACTCCAGGAATATGTGAAACAAACGCAGGTGCAATAAAAAAAGTGAAAATCAAGTACACTGGGATGATTTATTTGAGCCACCAGGCACCACCCGCCCAGTTTGCTGATAAAAGCTCGTAGCCAGCCGTAGCGCACAAAAAAAGTAAATATCATTAAGTGATGTCAAAACACAAATGCGCAGTTTGTTTGCAAATAATTGCCGTTAAACTGTGTGCGTGTGCTTGTTAGCAATTTCCTATTTTCCTGGACAAGGAGCTTGTGCAATTTTACTCCTGTGTGTGTATGTACCTACAGTGGCGGGACAAAGGAGCAGTATGCCAGCTTTAACAGTGGTGGCAGAAAGGATGCGTACTTGCAGAAATTAAGAATGAAATAACAATAAAATATATATATTCGATTCGATAAGGCAACAAGTGCAGAGAACCAGAGAAATACAAACTGTAACTTATAGTATTTTTATAAAAATCATTCACATTCTGGTTTTCCTCTTAAGATAAAAGTTAAATGTACAATTTATTTATACAAATATCTTATGTGCTCGTATGATTCGTACAACTTTGTGTTGGAGCTGCGATAAGCAGTCCATAGTTCCGACAGCTTGCTTCATTCTGTGTTGTTATCTGTCATGAATAACTCATTTGTCTCGCCACCGCTGCCATGCCCATTTGTAGCGCCCCCACTGTATGTGTACCCGCAAGGTGGGCGCCTTCCAGGGCCAAGTTAAACTTTGGCCAAATCCATTCCGTTCGAATGCACGGCTGTGAATCAGCCAGACCAGTATTCAGTACCAGGGCCATTCCAATACCAACCCGCAGCAGCGAATAATCAGTCAAGAAAACTAGCTTGTTGGCTGTGACGTCATCGATAGAGTACTGGCACCACTGCGTATGGCTAATTTATTCTCGCATTTCAGCGGCAGTATATATATTCCACATGCCAATATAATCGACTGAGCCACGTCCTGCGTCACCGCGAGAATTCCAATCACATCGAACGGATACGGATAGCACCCAAACGAACACCTACCCACCCTAGAACTACACCCAACACACCCGCAATGGACTCCCATTCGCGTTTCACAGCGAGATTACCAGGTAAGTCCGCCGGCCGCTTGGCCAAGTCATGCTTCTCGATTCGAATACCTAGTTTTGATCTTTGGTTTCGTAACTGCTTAGCATTTTGAGCGCAATTGCAAGCGATTTGCCTTGTTGATGGCCGCGAAAGAATTCCCAAAACAATGACAGAACCGCAGTCGTACAGGTGAACTTCACTAAGTCTAGTTAATGATATTTTAAAGTATCTTAAATTGTACTTTAATTAGTAGATTTCGTATAACATTAAATAGTAAAGAAAACAAATTTGAAAGAAGAAAGGAATGCTGCTTCTAAATCATTTTAGATTCTGAATAGAGCTCCTAACATTTGTCAATACATCTTATTTTATTCCCTAAAATATAAACTCAAATTCAACTTAGTTTGTGAAATTACTTTGGAAGTTAAAGATACGTAACGCGCATACATTTAAACAACATTTCCGAAGCTAGTTCTACAACTCCTAAGGTCTTTGGCTTGTGAAATAAATGACTGCTTGTAAAGTTATACCTCAATGCCTTATCATAGTTTGTAGTAAGAGAAAATCCACCTTAGGCAAGTTCACCTTTAGACGGGTTCCCCCCACCAATCTGTGTCTTACGTTTTGGGAGTCATTTGGCCGCTCCGCTTTGTTTTGTTTTCATTACCGTATTGTAGCTTCTTTTTCTTTGAGGGGGAGCGCAGTGCCCCCGTTGGAGAACTAACAGTAATAGCCAGCAATTAAAACTAATTTTTGTGCCCCGCCCCCGCCTTGCCTAACCCCCGTAACCGCCCCGTAATCCGACCTCTTTGTTTTTGGTATCAAGTTGTGCTACTAACCCCATTTCAAACTGTAAAACCCAGCCTATATGGGCCGCTCACAGTCTCTCTCTCTCTGTACATACATACTCGAATATATCTTGCATAAATATATTACTATCCGACATGTTTGCTTGGTTTGTTGTGGATCCTATGTTACTACTTTTCGCTAGCTGTGTTGTTGCCAATGTTTGTTGCGAGGCTGCTGCGTTTGTGTGATCCCCATCCCTAGACCTAGACCTAGACCGTAATCCTAGCTTAGAGCTCCCGATCCCCCCGATCCCGATCTCTGTTCTGTTCTGTTCAGTAATTGTCTGCCGATAATAATAGCGAAACAGTAAGATTGTTGATTATCTATCCAATCAGATGCCAATGTACTCATCAAATTAAATTTCTCTGATTCATGTCTATTCACTTACTCAAACTCAATCCGAACTAAACTTGTTGCCTCAGGCCGTCAAAATACTTAAGTGAAAGCATTACTTGTAAGATTACGTTTTTGGAATACCAGTCCGCCCCAGGGAAACTTACGAGATTCACAAATGCCTTACCTCTCGCACCCCAAGGTCCCGCCATCAATCCGATCGTCGACAACTCGGACGAGCCCCAGCCGAGTCTCTCCGACCTGCACGACTTCGAGCCGAAGCTAGAGTTCGACGATACGGAGCTGCTGGCTCCCTCGCCGCTGGAGAGTAAGTAGGATATCTCTCTCTTGATCGGGGAGTCACAGGGAGTCACACAATTCGGTAGAGTAGTCAAGGAACTGCGGATAAACCTATTTAAGTGTGGGATAAATATATTCGAAATATAAAGAAAGACTTCTGTGACTTCCCCGAAATGATAGACCCACTAATAGATTCTCTGATTCATCCCCAGAAGATGTTATGGTCGGTGACTTTGTACTGGCCGATGGTGAGTAGGTGAATAATCTGCTCTTGGTCGATGCCTTACCCCTCTCGATTCGTGTAGATCCAGAACTAGAGCCCGAGGAGGATGTGAATCCCTTGGAGGACGATTTCGAGGACCAACTCAGGGATCAGTCAGAGACTTTTCAGACGGTCAAGAACAAATGCGATTTCCTGGGCACCGACAAGCAGGGTCGCCACATTTTCGGCATTTACGCGTCACGCTTTCCCGAAAAATCCCAGCTTGAAGCCTTCGTGCGGTAAGTTGGGAGTACTTTCCATTTAGAAGCTGATATTATCTATTGTTCTATCTTATCTAATTGACTGCTTGGCCTCTTCCCGCAGTGAAATCATCAAAGAGATCGAACCGTTCGTCGAGAACGACTACATACTCGTGTATTTCCATCAGGGCCTCAAGGAGGACAACAAACCGTCGGCGCAGTTCCTGTGGAACTCGTACAAGGAGCTCGACCGCAACTTCCGCAAGAACCTGAAGACTCTGTATGTGGTGCATCCGACGTGGTTCATACGGGTCATCTGGAACTTCTTCAGCCCCTTCATCAGCGACAAATTTCGCAAGAAGCTAGTCTACATCTCCAGCCTGGACGAGCTGCGCCAGGCGCTCGGCCTGAACAAGCTGAAGTTGCCGGACAACATCTGCGACCTGGACGACAAACTGAACCCCAGCCGGAAGCCATCGACGCCGCCACCCAGTAGCAGCAGCATAAATGCATCCCGGCAGCAGCAGCACAAAATGGCGACGACGCATCAATTCGGGGTGCCCCTGAAGTTCATCGTGATGAACAGCCCGTGCCTGAACTCCATTCCGCCGATCGTGCGCAAGTGCGTGGACTCGCTGTCGATCACGGGCGTAATAGATACCGAGGGCATATTCCGGAGGTCGGGCAACCACTCTGAGATAATGGCGCTGAAGGAGCGCGTCAACCGCGGCGAGGATGTGGATCTGAAGAGCGTGAATGTGCACGTGATCGCCGGCCTGCTGAAGAGTTTCCTGCGTGACCTCGCCGAGCCGCTGCTCACGTTTGAGCTGTACGAAGATGTGACCCGCTTCCTGGACTGGCCCAAGGAGGAGCGTTCGAGGAATGTAACGCAACTGATACGCGAAAAACTGCCCGAGGAGAACTATGAGCTGTTCAAGTACATCGTCGAGTTCCTGGTGCGCGTGATGGACTGCGAGGACCTCAACAAGATGACCTCCTCCAACCTGGCCATCGTGTTTGGCCCCAATTTCCTGTGGTCGCGCAGCACCAGCACCTCCCTGGAGGAGATCGCTCCCATCAACGCGTTCGTCGACTTTGTGCTGCAGAACCACAAGGATATCTACTTGATCGACGTCAATCAGCGCACGGTGTCAGTCGACTAGCGACTGGTCGCCACCACCACCACCACCAACACCCACAAACAAGTCCGTAATTGTAAATTGTTTGATTTTAATGTTAGTCCTAAGTAAACCAACGGTTAGCGAAAAAAAAAGCACACAAAACGGCAACAGAAACTAGAGCGCAGGTGGCAGTTTCGTGTATAAAGTGTACTGTAATCCTAAGTTGAATTTTAAACTGTGTGTAAGTGTGAGAACTGCTTGTAGCCCCAACTCCACGCCAACTCTCCCCCAGATCACAATTGCTTGGCTCCCCAGTGGAGCGAGCGCTTAGTACGATTGATTTACCAAAGACATTTGCTTGTGTTCGCCTGTCCCAGCAGCGAGCAGAAGAGAAATTCGATATGAGATGTTATTTTTAATATGTATTATCCAATAAACGCACATTCCCCATAACCGGAACGAACGAATCTTGGTTGCGTTGCTGAATGCACCTCTCGCACGTATGTAAGTGGAGTTGTGGCGAACTCAAAAATCGTATGTGTAGAATTTTGAATTTCCTTATAGTAATAAACAAAAAAAACAATTTTTATATAATAACGGTATTGTTAAAAATAAAGTCAAATGTTAAAACACGAATTGGAGTATCTTCTATTTTTGATTATTTGGGTTTTTTAAAATTTGTAAAATTGGAGGGTTCATAGGATTCGAATTGCTGATTTATTTAAAAAGAAATAATAAGAATGGAAGTTGCTTTGGGAGGCCAACGTTCTTATACCGTTGTAGTTTAAATAATTTAATAATAAATAAACATGAAAAGAAGATATATGATATGGAGATCTCAAAAATGCGCTTTTCGGAGTGCTTATATTAGGTTTATATGTACATATAAGTATTATTATTCATTTATTATATCCTTGTAGGGTATTATAATTATGCCATGATGTTTCCAACACATTGAAGAAGTCATCTCTCACTACATTAGGTATATATATTCTTGATCAGCATCACCAGCCGAGTCGATCTAGCCGTGTCCGTCTGTCGGTTTATATGCAAAGTAGTCTCTCAGTTTTTGAGCTATCGAGCTGAAACTTTTAGGATTTTCGTATATCTTTCGCAAGCAGTATATATGTCGGAACGGCCGGAATCGGACTATTATATCCTATAGCTGCGATAGAAACTATATGGTAAAACTAGCATATTTTCGCTATTTTTCGAGGTATTCCAATGAAACTTAATATATGCCTTTATAATATAATTATAGCCACCTCCTAGAAATTTCATTGAAATCTGACTAATATATATATAGCTGCTATAGGAAAGATCGGTCTAAATTGATATTTTACATTTTAATATTAAATTTTTCATACATTTTATATTATACATGTTATATTTTATCAAAATCTTTTATAATAAGTAACAAATTCGGTTCTTTTCTTACTTCTTTCTATAACAGCTGCAAATATGATACAGTAATTCGATCCGTTCCAGCTTATATACATATATGTATACTACCTGCAATAGGAAGATTAGCTTGCGTAGAAAAGACAGACGGACGGACAAGAAGCCTTCAATGCGTTGCAAACTTCTGACTCAAATTATAAGGGTATAATACCATTTCTTAAAAATAAGCATATTATAATAATATCCTTCCCAAAAAATCCCATAATTTTGCTCCCAACCCAAACATAAAACAATTGTTTGAGGACCACACTTGCTGATAATCGCAAGCGACTTTATTATGGATATCAAAGCAAATCGGTCCAGTTTGGAATATTAAATAGATCATAAGGGGCACAAATAGTCGACTTAAATGGCTTAAATGTTGATATTCTTCAGCTTGCGGTTCAGCTCGTTGAACTTGAGGATTTTGCGCACAAAGAAGTCGCCATAGCGATGCGACACCTTGGTGTCGGCTATGTGGATCATGTCGTCGTCAATGTAGAAGTCCAGCTGCAAGAAGGGAAATCAAGTTAGCTATCTCTCATCAACCGTATGGATGTAATAATGAACGCACCTCAGAGCCCGACTTGAAGTTGCCCTCCAGGCCACTGGGTCCCTTGCTCCACACGAGGTTGCGCATCTTGTGCTTGAAGCAGAGCAGGCGGATCAGCAGCTTCGAGACGTCATCGTCGCTGGCATTGGGATCGATGAAGGAAGCCAGCTTCGCCAGGGGCAGGGTGGTGTACAGCTTCAGATACGAACGCGTCGTGGGCAGATCCTTTTGCTGGCGCACCTCGTCCATGAACACCAGCAACTGGTGCTCCATGGGATCCTTCACATAATCCTCCATGGGCGCATCGGCGGCCGGGGGGCAAGGGCTCACGAATCGGGGACAGGCAAAGCCAAAGAACGATTTGAAGACATCCAGGTCGCCGCACTGCATCTTGAACATGGCGTCGTGGTAGTTCTTCTCGCGCAGCACCTGCTGTATGGACTCATCGATGCACTGGGGATGCAGCACCAGGCAGATGGCCAGCAAGTGGTACATCTGCTCGGCTTGCTTGTTGATCTGGTCGTTTTGGTACGAGCGCGTGCTGTACAGCTGCTTGGTGCGCTGGATGTACAGCAGGATGTCCGAGAAGGTGCGGATGGCGTCGGCATAGCGGCGCATCATCATGTACGCGAAGCCCACGTAGTACGACGTGGAGATCTGGCAGGCGGGGATGTGCGAGTAGGCGGACTTCTTGTGGATCTCGATGGGCTCCAGCACCTTGATGGCCTGGTAGTAGTCTCCCAGCAGCGAGTGCACGCGCAGCAGGCCCACGAGGGAGAAGTAGCCCAGCATTTTGTAGAACGAGAGCTTGCCGAAGTCGCCGGCCACGGTCTGGGGATCCACGCCCTGGGAGATGGCCTCCAGCTGCTTCTTGATGTTCGAGATGTCCACCAGGGAGTGCAGCACATTGAGAATGCAGAGAATGCTCCACACGTTGCTGTGGTTCACGCACAGCTGCTGGATCTCGTCCTCAGACTTGTCCGTCAGACGGGCCCTGCAAGGAGTCTTCGTTTAGCGAAGTTCACGGTGACCAAGGGGAGCTACTCACCGATATTGCGCAAAGTTCTGGAACTGATACACGAACTCATCGACGAGCTCCCACAGCCAGATGTCAGGCAGCTCCAGCATCACCGGATTCTGGGCCGAAATGATTAGGTTGAAGAAGTCACAGTAGTTGAAGAACGAGTTGATGCGCTGCTCCAGCTTGGGCCCACCCTGGATGCGGGCGTGGATGTGGCGGTAGTACAGCTCCTTGTACAGGATCAGGAAGACCTTGTCGTTGTCCACAATGGCGGCCACCTCCTGCTCCTCCGGCCAGGCGGTCTTGTCGAAGTGGTGGTCGCTGATCTGCGGGAACGTGTTTTCGTACATGTTCTGGATGTCGTACAGGTTGCCCTCCTTGATCGCCTGGCAGAAGTTGATGAGGAAGTACTTGACGTTGTCCGGCATCCGACTGGCGTAGTAGTTGCGCTCGTACTCCATGTCCAGCTGCGGGTCTCCGGTGTGCGCGAAGTCATCGTAGTACTCCTGGAATCCGGTAATTTCAATGAGTTTCAATATTTTTGCTTGGGGCAGAAAAGTTGGGTTATGTTGTCGGCGGGGCCTCGTCTCAGACCTACGGCCTTTCCGGACTCTCGGCACTTACCGAATTGGGTGGGTATTCGTCTCCGCCGTACATTGTCGCAATTTTATCTTCTCCTGGTCTACACGAAACGAAAAGTCAATCAAAATCCTGAAGAATCTGACAACACGCCAACAAAATTTTGGCGAAAAGAGGGCTAGGGATGGTAAAATATATGAATATATCGATATATCGGTAGTCGTATACAAATTGTTTGCTGAATTTGTTGGGGATAAATTAAAAAGTTTCTACATTCCTGTCGGATTTAAAAGTTACAAGACAAAATTCGGTTAGAACTACCTTGAGAAAGCATGGGTGAAATTGACCTTGTCTACAGACTGCTACGCCTCCTCAATTTTCGGGGAATACAAATATCGATGATACATCGATGTTTGTGAGTGATATAAGTAGGACCAGTCTCTTGGGATTTTACAGCTACTACCTGGTTCGTGTCAATTTTCAACATTCAAGCCACGGCCACACTGGCAGCGAGACGGACGTGTTCGTGTGTCATCCGCGTTAATTATTTTATTAATTCAAACGAAACTCTTTCGAAGTGGGCGTGAGCTGGTGGAGTCGCAGTGCAACAGGGGCGTTTTAGCTAAAACAGTGAAGCCCAAATTAAAAAAAACGCGGAACGGGAAATAGAAGGACTCGAAGTCAACAGCTTGGACTGGACGCGTTGCCATAAGTCATCAACTTTTCACGGCAATTTTCCAGCACGAAAGTGCATTTACCAGCGCCAGTTTTGTGAAGCATTTCCCGGAAAGCGGATATAAATGTGTTTATAAATCGATTCCCCGGAAGTTTTCGATATATACGGTCTCCAAAATGAGGCCCTTCAGGAGGAGTTCGAAAACAGCATTGGCTTCGCTTCAGTTTGGATTACTTTGCCTCCTATTGCTGGCCAATAATGGCATTAAATCCGTGCAAGCAGGTAATAAAGGTGTTATAATATAAGAAATCAAATAATTGTGTTGGGTTCCGTTGGATTTTTTAAAGAAAATGTGACATAAAACGTTGATTGTTTGTAAGCCAGAATTTGGGCGTGTTCCCCAAAGCTGAAGACTCGCTCCTCCATTCCCTCTTGCTCCGTGCTTCGCTTTTAAACTCGCTCTTTCCGATCGCGAGAGAGCGCCACAAAGAGAGGGAAGAGAGCGATCCAACCGTTGCTTACGAACGGCGGTGGCAAAACAAAAACGACGACTAACAACGCCCGTTTTCTTCTCGCTTCTTTTAAAGCTGTACTTGTTCGTTAATTTTTTTGTTATTTTTTTACGACGGAACCCCCGGGAATGGTGCCCGCCGGGCTTCAAGTATTTGCCGGCCGCATCCCTGCAATCCGTAATTATGCGGCACTTTCACTGCGCATGCGGCGTAAAAAGCATCTGCTGATTTATGATGCTGCCCGGAGCACGTGTTTTATCATCTTTCCATATGTCAACAGAGTTAAGCTCCTTGTAAACCCTTTCCCCAGTTAATTTACTTTTTAACAGAAAAGAAAAGAGATCTACATTAGATAATACTCCAGAAAAGGCCCCATACAAGTACCTTTTTATATAACAATTTTAAGATCGTTCAGCATAAACAATTTCGTATTCTATCGCTCCCATATGTCAACGAACTGAAACTATTTTTGCTTTCCGATTCTCAAAATTGTACATTTTAGTGGCCTGAAAACAAACAATCCAGCGATAATATGCAAACATTTTTATGACTCAAAATAAACAACTGCCCACAATTAATTCGCCACTTTCACGCCTTGGAGCGTCCAGAGCAGACAGCAGACATATATCCCACTTTGATAATTTATTTCTGTACTTATTGGCCCGAGAATGGCATCATTCGCACCTCGAGTTTCCCCAGATCAGCGGAAATGGCCTTTCGAGCCCCGTCATATTTGTTTCATGGAGAACATTAGCCAGATTTTCAATTTTATTCAGCACCATTTATTGGGCAATTATGTAGCTGAAAAGTAGTTCAAACTTGCTGCTCCCATATTGATTATTTGCTGCCAGGAGAGATTGTCGTGCGTGTTTCGCTCTGTTTCTTGCCGGGCTTATCAGGTTGATTTTCCCACTTCCCCCCAAAAGGCTCAAAGTCAGCTTAAAGTGCTCACGAACTCCGGATGACCTCGCAAGGGTTGTTTTCCCCCACGACCAAGTCCGGGAAAGAGTCAGTGTGTTCGCCTAGGAGCTCCTGCTGCACCCATTGTAAAGCACATCTTGGGGGTTGCAACAGACAGGGGCAATTGTCTGGATTTCCGACACGACCTGCCTCCCACTTCCGCCGCTCTCCTCGTCACGGATCCTGGGGGCCAAAAGACTCTCGTCACCAGCAAATATTATGGTGCAAATAAGCGACAAGAATCTCTGCACAGTAAGACTTCCTTAACTCGAACAAATTTGCAATAAAGACAAGATTGTGTTTCTTCGAATAAAGATATTTATCTATTCCTCTTAGATATTCCCTATTTAAGCTATATATATCTGATTAAATGTAATTTATTCATTACAAACGGATTCTTTCCCATGCTATAGTTAGCCATCAAAGATTATTCCGAGAAAGAAGCGAATTATTTACCCTTCAGACTGGACTAATTTTGTTTACGTATTACTTATTGATGTGGCTTTATTTATGGCCTCCATAAAAAGCGGCCACTGGAACGATTATGACCCGAGAGAAGTACTTAAAATTATTGGCCGCCATCCAAACAGATTCTTCATATCTCAATTTTAATTATGCCAGTGACAGTTTGCGTTCACTTTTCCCCAACATTATTCAATTGTATATGGGTCATGGAAGTCTGGATATTTATAGATCTTCATTGTTTTCTTCTTTCAGATGCCTTCACGGATTATTTCTCCGACTATGAGTGCAACCAGCCGCTCCTGGAAAGAGCAGTACTCACGGCCACATCATCGCTGTCGGAACGGGGACCCGACAAAGCCCGTTTAAATGGTGAGTAATAGTGGATTTTATTTATTTCTTTTTTTATTTTGTGTTTATGATTGTTAGTTCAGTTGCTAAATTATATTTCAGTTGTTAAATTAGCAATTTATTATTTTTAAATGCTGTCCCAAATCTGCGTTTGAGTTTTACAGGAAATATATTTTTCCTTTCCCCCAAGATCGATCCTTATTTATATCGATCCTTTTTTATTTCTTGCAATTAATAGCTTAAAAGTTAGATTTTCGCTATTTATTTTCAATTATTGTGTTAAGTAAATGAAAAGCTCTTAAATTAAATACAAATATATTTGTTTTCGTAATTTTAAAGTCGAAATTGTAAACCGGAACACAGCAGACTTTTTTTAGAGCAGTATTTTTGTCGGTATATTTAGTTAGCGTAATCGCCAGTAGATTTTCACCCTTTCCACTTGCGGCCATACTGCAAAGAAGAAGCAGCAGCGAATTAGCAACAACTTTTGCACAGCGAAAACGCCCTGAAAACAATGAGTGTAACGGCAATTAGATAGTTATTATTATTCGCACAAAGATGAGCAGGCACATCTGCACCCGCTGGGCCTTTGACCTGGCCAGCTGGTCACCCACACTGCCCCAACTGAGCCAGGCGGTGGCCCTCGTTCAGCCGGAGGAACGTGTGCGCCTCATGAAGTTTCACTTCATCGACGACTTTCTATCCTCGCTAATTGGTCGGCTGCTGATGCGGAAATATGTGAGCACATGCACCGGCTTGGCCCACCACCAAGTGCTGTTTGCTCGCGATGTGAGGGGCAAGCCCTACTGGGTGAAGGCGGAAGATTGCGAGGCGTCACCGCTTAGCTTCAATGTCTCCCATCAGGGAAATCTGGTTCTGCTGGCTGGAATGACCGGCGAAAGTCAAGATCCCGACTTTGGCATCGGCACGGATGTCATGAAGATCGAGTATGGCGGCGGCAAGTCCCTGTCGGAATTCTTTCGCCTGATGCGGAGCAAGTTTTCGGCCCACGAATGGAGCTACATAGGAAGACCCCAGCACAACGAGCGGGCTCAACTGAAGGCTTTCATGCGGCACTGGTGCCTGAAGGAGGCCTACGTCAAGGAGCTGGGCGTGGGCATTACAGTGGACCTGCAGAAGATCAGCTTTTCCGTAGACACCACACATAACCTGGGAGAGGAGGTCTCCCCCCTCGTTGGCACCACCCTGCGTTGTGATGGCAAACCTATGGATAACTGGCACTTCGAGGAGCACTTGCTGCAGGAAGAGTACTGCGCTGCCATTGCATTCCGGAATTGTCTGCCGCAGGAGCATGGCAGATTTAAGATCCTTGGAATTGAGGAACTTCTTGTGAAGACCCCAGACGCAGAGGTGGAGGAAGTGATTGACTACTGCCAAAGGGCTATAGTTAAGCCGCACAAACGATCGTAGAATGTATATATTTTCCGAGAAGCTGCTTCTTAAGAGAGCATGGCATCAACTCTAGAATGGACTTGCTTTTGTTCTCAAATTTACTTCCTGTGAAGTGCCAAGAACATGCTCTGGATAAAGACTTCTCTGCCTTATAAACGACTCTACAATATACATATATATATATTTTTTGTATTGTAATTTTCGATAAATCAGAGCTAAAGAAAGTGGTGCCTTACAAACGCAGAGCTCGAATTAAGTGATATCCTAAATCAGACAGTTGTTATCCGTAGAATAAACATGCATTTATATTACTGTTCCAATAGTTTTGCTAAAAATCGAATGACTTGTAATCCTCGTGTTGTCATGTTGCGCGCCGCGCACCCCCAGGACGCGTTTGCTGTGTTTGCCTGGCACAGGATAAACAAACTCGACGAAACGTACCCGGAAATATGCTTAAAAGGCCATAAACCCAAATTTAGGAACCCCGTAATGGGTCGCAGACAGGGGCCAGACATGGTTCGGCTTCGAATTTATGCGCCAACAGGATTGGGCCTTCCATAAGGGTAGTAGCTACAACTCTGCCTCGTTTGTTTGAATTATTTTTGGCATTCCCGAAAGTTTTATCGATGGGAACGATGGCTGGCTGCCTGGCTGCCTGGCTGGCTGATTGCGCGTTGCCAACGGAGGACAAAGGAAACTTTAATGCGGCACAAAACGGATTGGGGTAGGGGTTCCAGTGCCGGAGTATGCAATCCCTGCAGCAGAGCTCTACTTTCTCACACTATTTTGTCACACCTGCTCGCGATTTGGCGCGTTCGGCAATTAAAACAAAGGCAGACGACGACCGCGATTGTTTATGCCTAGCCATTTGAGAGCTCGCCCATTTTGTGTTGACACCAACTCAACCCCCTTTGGATTACGAAATCCTTTTCTCGGCAGGGGTTGAACCCCTCGCTGAAGGACCTCGATCTCGACCACTTGCAGCTGTCAATCGCAATCGCCCCTAAATTATGGTTTATTAATTGGAAACACCCCCAGGGCTTGGAATTTGGCAATTTAAAGCCCTCAGTTGTTGCGAATTAAAGAGGTCACAGGACCCTCATCCTCCCTCCATTTGTTTTCTACTTTAAGTGCATTTTATTTTGCTTTTGTTTTGGTTTAAACTGTATCATTTTCATTTTATTGTCCCTCATCCCATGGCCATTCGCGAACCCCAGCTGGCACCTCGTGGTCCGCGAAGAACTCGGACTTTGACCAGCGTCTCATTATTGACCTGGGCGTGGTGCGGAACGTGACGCACATCGCCCTGCAAGGAAGACCCCATAGCAATGAGTATGTCACCGAGTACACCATTAGCTACGGCATAACCGATCTAGAGTTCGCCGACTATAAAGAGCCGGGCGGCAATGTCAAGGTAAACAATCGATCTCGAATACAATTGCGAATGTGTCCCCTAATCTTCACACACTGGAATGCAATGCTTGTGGTGGTGGTGGTGGGTTTCTGCACAGGAACAAAAAATGTTTTACATTCGGTGTTATGTCTTTATTAAAGAACCAATAAGAGTTCCCACCATGTTGAGTAATTAGTTAGTACTAATTACAATACATAAAAAAAAGAAGGGATAAAAAGTATTGAGAAGTTATTTTCAACATGGCAAGCCATTGCAGGCCTAAAAAAATATACAAATTATAATAAATATAACTAATTTCTAAAGGCTTAAATTATATAATCCAAAATAAAATTGTATTCTGCATAAATTAAGTTGAAAATAATTATTTTTAATACTGTGATTTATTTGGTGAATGGTAACATTAAGAACATAATTTATTATTAAATAAGTAATATCAAGAATACCCTTAAAAATGTCAGTCCTAAGTCATAGTTTCACCAAAGACTTTAGAACAGGGGTGCCTAGAAACTGCTAACAGCAGAGAAATCACCAAAATACAACTACAAACTATAAATGTTAACATTTATATTTGCTGCATTAAAAACGGATAATTTTCCTGCATATAAAAATGCATATGTATAAGGACGTTACTTATCTTACACTTCTAAAGTCTTTGGTTTCTCTGCGTGTAAATGAACCTTGGTGGCTGGGTAAAATCCCTGATCTGCGAAAGCGGATTATCATAATTGCAAACCATTATTATTTCTGCTTGCTTTTGTGCTTGGTTTTTTTGTTAGTACTATTATTTCCTTACCTAATTTCATCCCGCATGCCTTGGTTATATGTTCGGTTACTAGTTCCGTAGCTCACCTCCCAACCCATTTCTCTACACTCTGACACTGTGACTAACTAGATTGGTAAATGCACCTTGTGCAGGTAACGCTGCTTGGACACCGGTCGAGAATACCTATAACCACTTTCTAACACTCGACCTGGGGGATCCGCGCATGGTGCGCAAGATCGCCACCATGGGACGCATGCACACGGATGAATTCGTGACGGAGTACATTGTCCAGTATTCGGACGATGGCGAGTTTTGGCGCTCGTACGTGAATCCCACAAGCGAGCCGCAGGTACGGTGACTAAACCTAGTTTAAGACTCAACTACCACTAATTCTGGTTTAGATATAGGAGAAGGAGGAGGAGGATTAATGCTTTAAACACACAATTAGCACTTCTAGACTTAATGCTCTTGTTTTTATAACTAAATGTAAATACTAATGTCCCCCACAGATGTTCAAGGGCAACTCCGATGGCAACTCCATCCACTACAATGTCTTCGAGGTGCCCATCATTGCTCAGTGGGTGAGAATCAATCCCACCAGGTGGCATGATCGTATATCCATGCGAGTGGAGCTCTATGGCTGCGATTACAGTAGGTTACTTTTGTAAATTGAATATAAACAAATATGCTTAACCCTTAAAAATACTCCTTGCAGTCTCTGAGAACCTGTACTTCAATGGAACGGGTTTGGTGCGCTACGATCTGCGGCGGGAGCCCATTGCGTCCACCAAGGAGTCGATACGTTTCCGTTTCAAGACCGCCTTTGCCAACGGTGTGATGATGTACTCGCGTGGCACCCAGGGTGATTACTACGCCCTGCAGCTGAAGGACAACAAGATGGTGCTAAATCTGGACTTGGGATCTCGCGTGATGACCTCTCTGTCCGTGGGCAGTCTGCTAGATGATAATGTGTGGCACGACGTGGTCATCTCGAGAAACCATCGGGATATTATCTTCTCGGTGGATCGTGTCATTGTACGGGGACGCATCAATGGCGAGTTTAGTCGCTTGAATCTGAACCGGGAGCTGTACCTTGGCGGTGTGCCCAATGTCCAGGAGGGTCTGATTGTCCAGCAGAATTTCTCCGGCTGCCTGGAGAATATCTACTTTAATTCCACCAACTTCATACGCGGCATGAAGGACAGCTACGAGCTGGGCGAGGCCTATCTGTTCCAGAAGGTGAACACCATCTACGCGTGCCCCTCGCCTCCGATTTATCCGGTGACCTTTACCACCCGCGGTTCGTTTGTGCGCCTGAAGGGCTACGAGAACTCGCAGCGCCTGAATGTTTCCTTCTATTTCCGCACCTACGAGGAGACTGGCGTCATGCTGCACCACGACTTCTATTCTGGTGGCTACATCAAGGTCTTCCTGGAGTTTGGCAAGGTCAAGATCGATCTGAAGGCCAAGGACAGACCGCGCATCATCCTGGACAATTACGACGAGCAGTTCAATGACGGCAAATGGCATTCGTTTGTGATCTCCATCGAAAGGAATCGCTTGATCTTGAACATTGACCAGCGGCCGATGACCACGACCAAGAATCTGCAGATTGCCACGGGAGCACAGTACTATATAGCCGGAGGCAAGGATAAGAATGGTTTTGTGGGCTGCATGCGGCTGATATCGGTGGATGGCAACTACAAGCTGCCCCAGGATTGGGTGAAGGGCGAGGAGGTTTGCTGCGGCGACGAGGTTGTCGTGGATGCCTGCCAGATGATCGATCGCTGCAACCCGAATCCCTGCCAGCACAAGGGTGTGTGCCATCAGAACTCCATGGAGTTCTTCTGTGACTGTGCGCACACGGGATATGCCGGAGCTGTGTGCCATACTTGTGAGTGTCCTTATTTATGATTACATTTATTACATTATTATTATTTCATTTATTTCTTAAATCCTTCCCTTAGCCAACAATCCATTGTCCTGCCAGGCACTCAAGAATGTCCAGCATGTGCAGCAGCGTGTCAACCTGAATCTCGATGTGGATGGCAGTGGCCCTCTGGAGCCTTTCCCAGTTACCTGCGAGTTCTACTGTGAGTCTATATTTGTAATCCCTTTAGTTTTATTTGCTTTATTTTCTGTTTAAATTATTATTAAGAAGTGAAATTTAAGTTTAGGAAATCAATCATTCCAAACATGAAACTTTTACCTTGTAAATTGGCGTTAAACTTGAATATTTTTGACATTGATTGATGACATTTTTATGCTTTCTCTTCTGTAGCGGATGGCCGCGTTATCACCACCCTCAGCCATAGCCAGGAGCACACCACCACTGTGGATGGCTTCCAGGAGCCGGGCTCTTTTGAACAGTCCATCATGTACGATGCCAATCAACTGCAAATCGAAGCCTTGTTGAATCGCTCTCATAGCTGCTGGCAGCGCCTGAGCTACTCCTGTCGCTCCTCCAGACTGTTTAACTCCCCATGTGAGTTGTACTTCTCTGCCTTGATTAAATATGTATTAATAATTACTCCTTTATTATGCAGCTGAGGCAGGGAACTTCCGTCCCTTCTCCTGGTGGATCTCGCGCCACAATCAGCCCATGGACTACTGGGCCGGCGCTCTTCCTGGCTCTCGCAAGTGCGAGTGTGGCATCCTGGGCAAGTGCCATGATCCCACCAAGTGGTGTAATTGCGACTCAAACAGCTTAGAGTGGATGGAGGATGGCGGTGATATCCGGGAGAAGGAGTACCTCCCAGTGCGCGCAGTGAAGTTTGGCGATACTGGCACCCCGCTGGATGAGAAAATCGGTCGCTATACCCTCGGCCCGCTGCGCTGCGAGGGCGATGATCTGTTCAGCAATGTGGTGACCTTCCGCATTGCCGATGCCTCCATTAACCTGCCACCCTTCGACATGGGCCACTCTGGTGATATTTACCTGGAATTCCGTACCACGCAAGAGAACTCGGTGCTCTTCCATGCCACCGGACCCACGGATTACATCAAACTGAGTCTGATTGGCGGCAACAAGCTGCAGTTCCAGTATCAGGCGGGCAGTGGGCCCCTAGGTGTGAATGTGGGCACCAGTTATCACCTGAACGACAACAACTGGCACACGGTGAGTGTGGAGCGAAACAGGAAGGAGGCGCGTCTGGTGGTGGATGGATCCATCAAGGCGGAGGTGCGCGAGCCGCCGGGTCCAGTGCGTGCCCTGCACTTGACGTCGGACCTGGTAATTGGCGCCACCACGGAGTACCGTGATGGATATGTGGGCTGCATTCGTGCCTTGTTGCTCAACGGAAAAATGGTCGACCTGAAGGATTACTCGAAGAGGGGATTATACGGCATCAGCACTGGGTGTGTGGGTCGCTGTGAGTCGAGTCCTTGCCTTAACAATGGCACATGTATCGAGCGTTACGATGGCTACAACTGCGATTGCCGTTGGAGCGCCTTCAAGGGACCAATTTGCGCAGATGGTGAGTTGGCTGGAATCCCCAATAATTGCTTCTTATTTCATTTGCATTTTCATTTGCTTATTGCAGAGATTGGCGTGAACTTGCGCTCCAGTTCGATTATCCGCTACGAGTTCGAGGGCTCCTTCCGCTCCACAATTGCCGAGAACATTCGCGTGGGCTTCACCACCACCATACCCAAGGGTTTCCTGCTGGGCTTCTCCTCCAACTTGACGGGCGAATATCTCACTATTCAGATATCGAATTCGGGTAAATTGCGCTTTAAATTGAATGGCAGAAATTCCAGGAACTCATTGAACACACATTTTCCCATTTCCAGGTCACTTGCGTTGCGTGTTTGACTTTGGTTTCGAGCGACAGGAAATCATTTTTCCCAAAAAACACTTTGGTTTGGGTCAGTATCACGACATGCACTTCATGCGCAAGAACGGCGGCTCAACGGTGGTCCTGAAGGTGGATAACTACGAGCCGGTGGAGTATAACTTCGACATCAAGGCCTCCGCCGATGCGCAGTTCAATAACATTCAGTACATGTACATTGGCAAGAATGAGTCCATGAACGATGGCTTCGTGGGCTGTGTGTCGCGTGTGCAGTTCGATGATATCTATCCGCTGAAGCTGATGTTCCAGCAGAATCCACCCAAGAATGTCAAGTCGCTGGGCAGTAAGTTTTTATATAGTTAAAAGTCCTAGAAGTATTCCTACAAGCTTTCTCCTGCTACAGCTCAATTGACGGAAGACTTCTGTGGAGTGGAGCCAGTGACGCATCCGCCCATTGAAATTGAGACCAGGCCACCGCCTCTGGTGGATGAGGAGAAGCTGCGCAAGGCATACAATGAGGTGGACTCTGTGCTGCTGGCCTGTAAGTTTAAGATATCCCTCCTTGGACTTACAAAAACTTATACTTCTTATTCCCCCTTACAGGCTTGTTGGTGATTCTCTTCCTGCTGCTGATCCTTATGTTCTTCCTCATCGGTCGCTATCTGCACCGGCACAAAGGCGACTATTTGACGCACGAGGATCATGGCGCCGATGGTGCCGACGATCCAGATGACGCTGTCCTCCACTCAACCACTGGCCATCAAGTCAGGAAGCGAACAGAGATCTTTATCTAAGCCTGTCGCCACAAAAATATGCACACAAATCGTTTTTAAATCGCCTTAGACGCGCAACAGCGACGACTCAGACTCACCAAAAAAAAAAAGAAGGAAAACAAGCAACATAAAAATCAAACGAACACGGAAAAGGCTCACCGCGTATTACAGACACAGAACCTATTTAGACTTTTCCCAGCACTGCCTATGGGTGATCGCTATGTATTTGATTTTGTATTTGGTTGGCTGATCTTTACGACGCTTCTTACGCTATTTTGTACTTTTTTGGTTCTGTCTGACGGCATTTTACCTTATTTTATTTTTGAACTCTCTCAATAGTCACCGAAAACCGTCCATTTTTAGTTAATTTTATGAACACATTTTGTTTGTTTGCGAAATTAAGTTAAAAACTTGTATTTTAAGTTGCTGCTGCCCGAGCGCAGCTGACCGACCGACCGAAAGCAATATCGTGCCGAGGAACATAAAGACGAACATTCCATTATTTTTAATACGTTTCTCTCGCTACGTTTAATTTAAAAAATGTCTTCTAATTTACAAAAAAAAAAACACACACAAGAATCATTTTGTGGCTAAGCAAAATCGGCTACTTTAGTAACACAAATCATGAAAAACAAGCAAATTGTATTTTTGGAAAATACACTTTGTAGCGTCTTGACTTGAAATTTGCAAATATACATTATTAGTATGTGTATATAGATATATATAGCTATATATAAATATATATGTATGATTACGACAAAAAGAGACAATGAAACATTACAATTTTTAACTTTCAATAAAAGAAAACTACGAATTAATGAAGAGGTTGTTGTGAACTCACCTTTTTGGCAAAGACTTGGGAAGTGTAAGATAGGTAACGCGCAAAGTACGTAATAAAAAGGTTTCTTCTAAAGCCCTTGGTCGCCGAAGAACTCTATGGAAACTACTGGATGGGATATTCAGTCTCTTAAAGTTTATTCAATATAATTTTGTATACTAAAATATATATATATATATATTTATGTGTGTGTATAAGTATATAGGCTATTCCAAATATTAATAATCTGCATGTTTTTGATTTCCTTTGTAAAGTTAATCGTAACAATATAGTATAACGCTAATTTTGATTACTACTGTATGGGTTTTGTTTGCTATTTTGTTATTTTTGTAATTTGTTTGCTGTTTTTTTGTCTACTATATGTACTGGAATATTTTGTTGGTTTTTGCCATGAAGCACATGTATAATATTGTTATTATCTAACAACAGTCTAAGTCACATGTAACTCGTTAAGGTAGTATAACACTGGGTGGGTCTGCACAATCCACGATCCATGATCCCACTATCCATTAGCCATAATCCACTATCCATAATCGTTATTAAGTATCCGCCTCGTTGTTCCATAACTAATAACTACACTCGTGTGCATGTCTGTGTTATTTTAACTTTATCGTTGTGTCTAGGGGCCATCTATGCATACCCTCTTCTACTCGTATGACTCTGGGACTGCCAGAGGATTGGATTTCACTACATTGTACCTAGGATCAACTATGGGTTAACATCGCTCAACGGTTCTAAATGGAAGATTACTGTTTGTCGTATTGATTATGTACCATGGTTAGCTGATAAATACGCTTATCGATATGCTCGTCGTCCCAAAACAACACAAATAGCTATCACAAACGGTAAATAAAAATACAAAACTCTACAGGAATACAGGATATTCCGCACTTACTGCCAGTAAGTGCCGCTATTGTCCACCACACACACACCGCATTCCGCGAGAGTCGCCCTTAGTTGTGCACGTTGCCGCTGGCCAGCATGCGGTAGCGATTCAGCAGCTGTACCGCCGCGTCCTGCATGGGCTGGATCTTGCCGTGCCGCGCCTCGTAGACATCCAGCAGGATTCGCTCTCACAAAACAGTGCAGATGACGAAGAGCAGCGACACCAGGCACAGCATGGCCACAATATCACGGTGCAGTTTCCTGTCCCGATGGAAAGGCCGCGTGGTGTAGCACTCTCGGCGTGCCTGGCGCAGCAGCCAGACGGGAACGAAGAGCTGCAGCAGATCCGGCACCATGAAGCCAATGTCGCGCACTATCTGATGGGCATATCCCTCGCCGCGCACCACATTCATGAAGAACTGGTCAAAGCTGCTGGCCAGGATGTGAAGCAGGGCAATGCCTACGATGCAGAAGACCTTCTTGGGCGTGACCACATTGGTGGCGTTGGCCAGGTGCATCACCAGCACGGTGGAGAACAGTTCGGTTACCTGGAAAGATAATATAACCTTTCATGATAAGACTCCCTTTAAAATCAATTTTGACCACTACCACGGACTCTAAATTAGCTGCCAATATTAACAATGCCATTTTTCTGCTGACCCACGTGCCTAGGCTTTTTCCATATATATAGCCATCACCCATCATGCCTTCAGCATTTTCCAATTTTCCGCCCTCTCCCACAATCGCTCTCATTAACGGGGGCTAAACTTTTAAGTTTTAACTTTGGTTGGATGGATGGTTTTACTCTTGAAACTTATTACCCTGCCGTACTTCTATTTTCATGACCATAGCTATGTATATAGCTATCTGCCGAACTAGGATTGGGACGGGCACAAGTGCGAAAATTGTGCGGGAAAGTGTTCGAATTGGAGCGCATATTGTGCAAGTTTGGAGCGCTCTTGCACCGGACGAACTTTGCCAATAAATTATAGATGGCCGGTAACTGGCTTAGGGCCACATATGACGGCACGTTGCAGCGATATTTGACTTTGACTTGAGAGTTGTAGGTTCTAAGTTAAAAGGTACACCGCGAAAACATTACCATTATAATAGTTATAGTTAATTAACGATGACTCTTCATAATCCAAAATCATCTTTCATTGTTAGACCTCTAGAAGAATAATTCTCTCTTTAATTATTTACCAAATATCACATTTTAGTTAGATAAAGAAACTTGTTTCAATTGTTAGTCTTTAGAAACAATGATTGCCACCTTTTATGATAATTTCCATACCAGAAACCCCTTTTTAGGATTGCTAATTTAAGAGAAATATAATTCTCTCCCATTTAATTCCCCTATTTTCTTGCAGTATGCTAAAGTTGGCCACTCACCGTGAAGAAGAGCTGGTGATTCCACTGATTGTAGTAGTCATCGTTGTAGTAGTTGATGTACGCCCACCAGGCGTAATAGTGCGAGAAAATGGAGAGCAGGAAGAGCAGGAGCATCGAGTACCGCACGCGCTGCTGCAGGATCAGGGCGATTAGCCGCTTGATGCACTCGTACAGGGCAATCACGGCGAACACAGTCAGTATCCACATCTTAAAGCTGTTGGGAGTGGCATTGAAGTACATATGCTTGTAGGCGGCCACTCCCGACTCGTAGGGTCCCTTGAAGACGGTGTCCCAACAGGAGCAGGTGCAGAAGTGCCTGTCCACGTAGCGGGCATAGTTCTCCCAGAAGTACCACAAGATGACGATGTGGGCTGGGGGAATGAGGGCGGGAGCCAGGGACCCGCAGGCAGTGGGCAGCCATGTAATGTCGAACATTTTTGTTTGTACAAATACTGATAAGGATATCCCCGATAATGATATGTCGTTTGCTGGCTCCGTGTTTGTCCTTCTGGCTATTTTTAAAATTCTACAACCATCACGTTCCAGTCTGGAGAGGAGAAATAGAAAAATGGCAATTGGGCAATAAATTATTAAAGTCAAACATTGGTAATTATTGAATAACCAAGAAAAATGTCAGTTGACCAACAAATTATTAAAGTCAAACATTGGTAATTATTGAATACCCAAGAAAAATGCTTATAAGGTTCGTATCAAAACTATACGACACCAAGAAAACTTTTCTTTCAACCGTCGCCAAAGTCCTACCACG
>JAEIIU010057024.1:0-62031 GCA_018874675.1 Drosophila baimaii | reverse complement strand
GCTGGCGCTGGCGGTGGCTGCTCTGTGTGTGGGTTTGGCCAGGACCAAGCAAACACAAACCCAAACCACACTGGCACAAACATATACACTGGCTTAAGTAGCCGCACACTCATATTTGTGCGGGGTGTGTGTGTGGGCGGGTGTAATGGAGAATGGCCCAATATCCTCGGGGGCCCAAATCATCGCGCACACACACACATATCCTTGCTTACCCTTCCCCCACACAAATGCCTTTAAGTGTTTTGAGTTTTTATTCAGGGTTAGGTCAAGTCCCTACCCTTAATCCTTAAATATTTAATGGGTAAATCAACTAATTGCTTACTCGCTCGTCTAATTTTACAAGCGACAATATTGATTTGAAATGTCTTTGGGCCGACAAATTGCATTCACCTTGATTTTCGCCTTCTTTCCAATCAATTTCAATTGACCTGCAAACCATTTAACCCGCGGAAGGTCAGCCGAGGAGTCATTATCTATTTGCAGTGACTTGAGGTTTCATTTGCATTCTGCAATTTGAAATAGTTTCCACCCTTTTAATAAATTGTAATTGCATTCACCTTGATATTAACTTTTAACTGCTTGTCAATCATTTTGAGTTAACCTGACATGGTTTTTAGCTTCTGAGGTTGGTCAGTTGAATTATTAAATATTAGCAATGGCCAAGGAGGTTTTTTCGTCCTTTATGGAAATGTTTATGCTTGGTAAATATTGAAAAATAGAAGCTTAGCTTAATAGCTACGTAAATATTTATGAAATGTACAATTTCTGTAGAAAATATTAGCCAAGAAGTTGTATTTTAATAGCCGCAAACATTGTTTGGCCTTTCCAAGACAGCTGGAATATGAATTGCTATAAAAATAAATTATAAATATTATTTTTTTATACAAATCAAAGAATATATTTGGTAATATATTTAGTTTAAAGTATTTCCTATTTACACAAGGGGTTAAAACGTTGTTTCTTTAAAGCTTTTACTTAAAATATAACTTGAAAATGTATACACTAAATAATGCCCAGACATTAAACTGCAGAATTATTTTATACTTAGTTATAGTTTCAAAATAAGACAGAATAAAAGGGTAAGAGTATGCTGGTTATCTCCCAAAAAAATATGAGTGAGTCCCTTCCAGTTAGTGTTGCTGTCAGGCCTGAGCCATCTCGCCCCCTCTTGCTTGGCGTAATTTAAACCCCCTCAGGAGGAGTGAAGGCAGCTGGCAGCTTGAAGGTCGACTTGGGCCTTTTGGGGGTTTGGATTCTTGCGCGGCTGTAAAAGGATTCGTGGAACGGAGAAAGGGGTCCTGAAATTAAGGCATTTCTTGGTCGTAATTTTGGTGTTGCCACACATCTCGTGAAAATGCAATTAACCTTATTATGTTAGCGGGTTCACAACAGCGACTGGTAACCGTCTTTATTTTTGGGGCTGCTTGCTTGCTCTGCCTTTATACCCGTGTTAATGTTCTCCCTTCTTTTGTGTTGCAGGTGGGAAACTGCGTGGGCAAGCGGAATTATCGGTTCTTTTATTTGTTTCTAGTCTCATTGGCATTTTTAGCTGTATTTATATTCTCGTGCTCTGTGACGCATTTAGTTTTATGTGAGTACCAAAGGCATATGTACATATGCCCCATGCCCCCATAAGTTTGCATGAATTATAGTGTGTTTATACTACCGCCGACAGTGATGAAAACCGAGCAGGAGGTCTTCGAAGTAATCAAGAAGGCGCCCTTCACTGTGATTGTTGTGTTCATTTGCTTCTTTTCGATATGGTCCGTGATCGGCCTGGCCGGCTTCCATACCTATCTGACGACAAGCGATCAGACAACCAACGAGGATGTGAGTATATGGAAAAGTATTAGAAAAATCAGTAAATGTCTATATATTGATAATGCATAGAGACGTTGCGTTACAAAAAACGATATTTTAACTTTGCAATATATGAGCTATATATTGATTTTATTTTCGATAAATCGAATTGTGCCAACTAAGAGTGTAAAATAAGTGTGAAAAAATAAGAGTAAAAAATTTAAAGTTCAATGTTTGTCAATATTTGTTAAAATGGACAATTATATAAAATGTTCTGATATTGTTTTCGTTATTATATCGATAACATCGATATTTTTTAACGTTAAATGGCGATATTTTTCGATACTTCAAATTTCGATTTACGAAACTTAATATATTTTTGTTATTATTTAAAATGTTCTGATATTTATTCTTTTTTGAATCGATAACATCGATATTTTCGCATTAAATGACGATATTCTTCGATAGTTCAAATTTCGATTGACGAACCTTACGATATTTTCGATATTATATTAAGAACTATATTTTTGTCGATTTTTTATATCGATATTTCCCTCCCGATAATCATCCCGTACATAAAAATATACATAAAACATAAGGAAATCACTTAATAACAATTTTCTGTTCAAATTTACATAGAAAATTTGTTGTAATATATTCTCAAAAACCTATTTTCCATTTTAAACCCTCTCCTTCCTTACAGCTTAAGGGATCCTTCTCCTCCAAAGGCGGGCCCCGCACCCAGAATCCCTACTCGCGTGGCAACATCTGCCTGAACTGCTGTCACATCCTGTGCGGACCCATGACGCCCTCGCTGATCGACAGGTGAGTGACTTAGCTGACCACCAGGAGACTGAACCCAAGTAACTATGGATTAACTGCAGACGCGGCGTCGCCACCGATGAGTTCATTCAGCAGATGCAGCACCAATCGAGTCCGCGGCACGCACTGAGCGACGTGTTGAGTGCCTCGCATATGGTCACCACCTCGCAGCCCATGATGGGTGGCGGCGGTGGTGGCGGCGGCGGAATCGGTGGTGCCGGCGGTGGGATCAGCATAGGAGGGGCGGAGCTAAAGCCCCGCTTCTACGACGAGGTAAGAGGCGAAGCCACCAAGGGCCAATTTGGGCCAACGCCAACCCAAAAAGCGCACTCCTTCACCACCGAAATCAATATCTAAATGTCTGGGCACTCTGCTTGCTTGATAATATCCTTATCCTTATCTATTAAATCAAAACTCTCGTACGATGAACTTTTGTGCACATCATTTTGACGATCTGTAATTTATACTTCTTCTTTTTGTGTTCTATGCAATGTTCTTTTTGGTAACTACTCTCGATCATACACCACAACAATCTCTACTACTACTACTACTACTACTACTACCAACCAACCAACACAATCACGACAACAACAACAACACACGACCAGTCCAATCCCTCCTCCTCGACACTGGAGGGCAATGGAGCAGCAGCAGCAGCAGCAGCCGCCGCCGCGATCAATGGCCATGGGAACGGTCACGGGCATGGGAACGGCTTCGACCATCCGCCGCCCAGCTACGACCTGGTTCAGAACGGTAAGTCCCGCAAGCAGCACCAGCAGCGCTGCTCCCTGCAAACCCTGCTGCCCGCCAGTGCCCAGCAGCAGTTCAAGGCTGGCAAGCACAAGCACAAGCAGCTCAAGCAGCAGCACCACCATCATCATCAGCAGCTCAAGCAACAGCTGGTGGCCGCGGAGCTGCAGATGCAGCACCACCTGGACGGTCCCTCCTCACCCTCGCTGCTGCCGCGGTCGCCGGCCACCTCCTCATCCTACCGGCTGAACCTGAAGCGCTCGCTGCACCTGCCGCTGACACCGTCGTACGACGACGTGCGCCACTCGCCGCTGCCGCTGCTGCACCATCATGTGCACTCTCAGCAGACCACCGCCATTGGCAGTGTGGCAGCAGCGGCCGCTGCGGTGGCATCCGGCGCCAGCGGTACAGGAACCGGAACTGGGACTGGTGGCAGCGGTACCTCCTCGTCCACCACAACCACCACCGCGCCCACCTCGGTGTCGGCATCGCTGGCCACCGCCGCTCCCGTTACCGGCGCTCCACCGCTGGCGCCGCGACGACCGTCGACGCTGCGGCTGCAGGCCAGCAGCGGAGCGATCTCCGCCAGCAACAGCACACTGACCACCATACACACGTCGGCGCCACAGCCGCCGGCGCCCACGGACTTCAAGTACTATTCCCCGCAACGCAGCACCGACTCGAACCTGATGCGGAACTACCCCTTCCCGAAGGCGGCGCGCGGGATGAGGCGGCAGTCCACGCAGTCGGTGGACTCGCAGAAGGTGAACATTGCGGGGTACCAGCCGCTGCCGATGCGGAAGCCGTACAAGCACCAGGAGGTGATGTTCGAACTGAAGTCGCCGACCAATCGGCTGACGATACGCGAGTGCGACTTTGGCGGTGGCGGTGAACCCTGCGACGACGATCAGTCGATCAAGGACAGCCAGATCTTTCGTGTTAGTAAACGAAATCTTTATATGAATCACCGGTCGCCGTGGAAGGAGCGCGACCGATACTCCAATCTGTACGAGTATTCGTTCAACATCGATCTCAATTCGATCATCGAGGATGCGGCGGGCAGCGACTCGTCATAGTACGCAGCAGCAGTCCGCTTCTCCGTTGGCCCCTCACCGCTGCATCCATCGTCGTGGTCCGATGTGGTTCGGTCTGTCCGGTTCCGGATCATCCTCCTCCTCCTCCTGCTCCTCGATCGGTTGTTAGGCGCTGTACATAATAAGGCGGGGCCCTGGCCAGCCCGCTTCCTACTGCTGCTTCCACGCTTTTGCTAAGAAGAGTCGGCACTCGGTGGCTCCTTCTAGGACTTGGCTCTTTTTGCGATTTAGGATTTGGTTTAGGATCTAACATAGAGAGGCTTTAGCTTAGCTTGTAATAACTTTTTGGATAGTTTGCGATTTAAATTTTAATCAAGGCTGTAAACTGTTTTTCCAGCCGAACCTCTGGTTATGGTTCGGTTTTTTTTAAATTTCAAAAAAGAAATATTGGGAAAATGTAAAAGAAGCTTTACAGAAATTGTTTTAAAAGTGTGTTACCCATTGGCAAAGCATCAAAAAAGTAGTATTTAATATTGTTAACATGTTGAGCAGCTTTAAACTTGTGTGTACTTATAAATTAGTCAAATTAGTTGTATTAAAAATACCTATTGGCAAAAGGAAAAGTTTGGCTTAGGACCAACCAGAAATTTGCAAGGTTTGCAGCCTTGATATTTGAGGGAATCGTATTACCACAGTCTGATTGCGGCCCAAACGCGAGACTCACTTGGCTTCCAGGATGCGCTTTAGATGCTAGAGCAACTGCTACGAGTTTATGTTTGCACCCTTTATTGTAGAATTGTCGAATATGTATGATTTTTCGTTTAGTTTTTGCTGTAGAGTCCCTCAACAAAAAAAAAAACTTGGTTCATAGAGAATTTTGCGTTTATATTAGCACCCAGTTTCCCAGGCTACAAGAGCGCCAGAGCTCTCCAGCTACAGAGATTGTAGAAGGAGAGCTCCGGCGCCAGGGGCCGCAACTGCAACCCGTGTATATTGTATCCACCTTGGTCTACGTCCCAGCGCCGCCACCTCCAAATAGTGAAGACACCAACTAACCAACCAACTAACCAAGTAACCAGCCAAGTAACCAAACCTACTAACCAGCAAAAACCAGTAAACCAACATCCCTCACCAAGCATGCTTGACTCTCTGTTCGTTCGCCTTAGTAAAAACGAAGATCTTGGAAGTGTAAGATATGTAACGCCATATGAATTCAATGCACTCTAGAGCGGGGTCTTGGCTCTCTTGGAATTGTCTTTAAAAGACAGAGAGAGCGCGCTCTGGAGCCAGCCGCTCTGTTGTGTATCTAGATTTGTCTAGATGCTATCATCTTTGTGAGAGCGAGAATTGCATGCGCGTTGCTCATCTTAAACTTCTAAGATCTTTGGTAAAACGCTTAAGTTTTAATTTTTTTGTTTGGGATCCTTGTGAGATTCCCGCGGCCGAAAAACGATCCTATCAGCAGATCGCAGTCACTTGGAAGGCTTTAGTGTTTTAATGTTTCTTTCGGATAATTTGGAAGGTTTCAGTCAGAACAAAGATGAATTAGAAAACAAAGTTTATTTAACTTGCAATTAGAGATGAAGATATTAGCGAAACACACTTAATGAGCCAAAATAACTGCCATTTATCGAAGCAACAACAACATTTTGTTAGGACTTTTTTCATTTTTACAATGAAAATTAAAATTAAATGTAAACGTAAACTAAAACATGGAATTCAATAAGAATTTGATAAACTATGTATCAGTGTTAAGTCGGATGAAGGGGAGTCATTTTTAAACTTATAGAAGAACAAACAAACACACAAAAAAAATACACGTCAAATTGTTGCAAAACGGATCGAATATCGAATATCAAATATCGAATATGTCTTAATCTTGAATATATTGGAACATGGCCAAGTGACTGCTGCAAATAATTAGCAATAAACGATGGAATACACAAGAATGCGTTGAAATTGAAATTGAAATTCAAGTTGAAAATATGAAATTGAAAATGGAATATGCAGAAGAATATTGAAAATATTTATACCTAGCTGTAATAGTTGAGGACATTTCTCGGAGACGGAGACTTTGCTGGACTTTTGGGGAGGTGAAAAACAAAGCGTATAGCGTATTAGGTATATAAGCCAGCTTAATGAATATATTCGCGGCTCACTCGCCGCCTCCAAGGCTTTAAATCTTGAGCATTAACAATATTATGAGTTCCTTTTATAATTAATTGCAAAGTGTAATACGCATTAGCGAGGTAATATTGAAGTTATAGGTAGTTATATCTATATATATATTATATATATGTGAAAGGAACGCGTGTTAAATGATGCAAAAGTAAATTTATATGTATACTTATACACACACACATATATATATGTATGGTTAAATGTTGGGCAATAAAGTGTATCTATAGCGTATGATGTTCAAAATTGATCCGCCAGCAGAGAGATCTATAACTAAAACATAAGTAATAACTAATACCCCTTCCCCCCTGATGATGTTGAGAGGAGCGTGAGACCTACTTGCGAGCCCACATTGGAACCACAATTGTACCCGAACCATCGACCATCGACACATACTCTTCCCCCCCCTCTATTTTCCATTATCCCTTAGGTTCCCGCCTTATTTTGGTTTTGAACTGGCAAAGCGCGCTCACAAAAGCTATACAAACCTCTCTAACTCTTGATTTTAACTCGCACACTAATGTCAAACTCTTTCTGTATCTTTCAACTTGACTGTGGAACTAAAAAAAAATATTGTGTTTGTTGCCATTTTGTGAAACTAACAAAAAACTAACTAATAACCCAAACAAAAACTGCAATTGAGCGAAAGTTGTCGAGGGCCGCTTAAGACTAGAGTAAAAATGCATTTTAAGCCTTGATTGGGTGAGTTCTCTCCTAAACCTAAACCTCTCTCTAAAAGCAAAAAGCATTTGATTGTTGTAACATATGTACCAAAAAAAAAGTATATACCGAAATTAAAGCTTTAGAGTTTCATTTAGCCACCATACACCACCGCATATATAATCCCCGCCATATAACCATAATGTTTGAGTTGATTTCCCTGTTGCCAGTGCCCAAGTGCCAAAAGTAGCTGACTTGTTTGATGTTTCTCTTTATCGTTCCATTCGCATCCATTAAATATAGGATATATCTATCTATCATCATCCCAAAACACACACATAAACACACACACACACCGAATACACACATCATCCCCAGACACACCAAAGCAAATAAAGTCAAAGTTGAATATGATGGTATTTTAGAGATTATTTATTGGCAAGCTCTCCAGAGTTGAAAACACGCCTACTAATTGTACTCACAACATTTTGAAAGCATGCTTTAAATTGTTCAATTGGCACCGAATCGTATCAAATCGAAAGCATTATCCATTATCCATTATCCATTATCCTTTATCCTTTAATTAGCGCCTAGCTTCGCTCTTTATTTGCGCACTCTCAGCGCGCGCCATTTGTCACTCAGATTTTGTTCAGTTATTGTTGTTTATTTATTGGTTTAAGAGCTTTTATCGACTGATGAGTTTCCAATTAAGTTGATTTTCCCCCCTGCGGAAGGAAGCCGGATCCTCTGGCTTTACAGATTGAATTACACATGTATTATTCGACAAAACCCGCGTTTAATTAAATTACGATTTTAATTTGCCTTCCTTTTCAGCATTTATGATTATTTTTGCATATTTAAATAGTTTTATTTCCCCCCCACACAGCTTAAACCGAATCAAAACAAACCCATCAAACCAACAAAAGCAACAAAAAAGCAAAAAACAAAAAAAAAGAGCAATAAAAACCACTAGATAAAATTGCTCTCAAATTGAAATTGGTATTTTAAATTAGTTGGCAAATTTGTTGTAATGAGCATTTGAATATTTTACATGCATTAATTAAACATACAAAAGAGACCGCGCTAGTTATTGCCATCCACTAATCACGGGCCCTTCCGGGTCACGTCCTCTCTCTCTCTTCTCCCCCTCTTCTCTTTGTCGCCCCCAGGTAATTCCAATAGTCTAGCTCAGCTGGTGGACAACGAGATCCCGCTGGCCCAGATGGACATACCGGCGTACACGCACCAGACGGCCACGCAGTCGCGGCAGTACCGCCATCGCCATCACAAGCAGCGCCAGATATCGAACGGCGGCACGGTGAGCTACGAGAATCAACTGGCCACCGCCAGCAGTGAGGATGAGCTTGACGATCCGGATGTGGTGGTGGTGGGCAGCCCGGAAGTGGTGGCCGCTGTGGCGGCCATTGCCTCGAACAAGGCGCGGGAACTGCGCAATCGCAGCGGCAGCTACAGCAATCTCTTCGATGCGGACTTTGAGGCTGCGCTGGTGAACTCCACGCTGGCCGAGAACCATGTACTGGGCGAGGGAGCCACTGTTTCGGGGAAACCCTCGGCTGGAGCTGCCCTCTTGGCGGCCGCCATGTCGGGCAACACGGAGAACATGTACAGCAATGTGCCGCCTGTGGGGAGCAGCAGTGCCCCGCAGGATGCCACTCTCCATGTGTACTCGAACATCATCGATGAACGCAAGCAGCAACAGCAGCAGCAGCAGCAGCGGGATCAGGCCAACAATGTGCTGTCCTCCACACTCCTGTGCGATGACCTGGACCTGGACGATCCGGTGAGCGCCGCCTCCTTTGTGGCCAGCCACGCTCAGCGAAAGTCCGCGGGCGATGGCGCCGAGCAGGTGAAGTCCGCGGAGCGTCTGAGAATGCTGCACGACACCACAATGATAGACACGGCCCTGGATCTGGACAGCCTGGATGGGTCCAGCATGGGCAACAACTCGCAGTCCTGCCTGGTCAAGTCGGGCAAGCCCAGTGCCGTGTCCTCGAACAATCCCATAGTCTGAGCGAGCGGCCCCCCAACCCGAGTGTCCTGTACATAAGTGTAGATAGATTCGATTGCGAGACGAAGAAGAGTATTATTATTTATTTACCTGTACTACCTGTACTTTTACCTTGTACCATGTGTGATGTGGCGATGTGGCGGTGGTTCGGGGAGCTAAGTAGAGAGAGAGAGAGCGAGGAGAACCTATCAGCAGGCAGATAAAATATTACCTTAACGCGTTACGCATTCAAAACAACAAAAATGAACAGATAGATAGATATCTATGCATATATGTAGATGATAATAACTAAAGCATTTACGGATATATGTATACATATGTATGATACAAAACGTGGTGAACAATGATGTTAACAATTCAATGGCATTAACGGACGAGGACGAAATAAAGAGCGGGGAGAAACCAATACTATGGAGGGACATAATACGCATATACAACAATGTATGGTTAGTTATAGTGTATAATTTTTGTATTTAAGTTTTTACAACAGCCGAGAGTTCAGAGTTTAAAAACGAAAATTAGCGGTGGAGAAAGGAGATAAAAATAGAACAAAAAGAGAAAGCGGAGATAAGGAGAAATCGAGGAAACAAAGAAAGCCAACTAGAAATATCCTGCAATATATGTACGTGAAGTTGAAATTGATGAAAATAAAGAGGAGAAATGTTAACAGCATAAGAAAGAGTTAAAGAAGCAACAATGTGGTGTATTAAATGTTCATAAAATTAAAGTTAAGTGTATTTTCAAGGTGTAAAATGTTATATGACATCAATTAAAAACGAGTTCGAGATTTGGACAAGCTCCATTGCATGAAAGAGCAAAGTGTTAAGCGTATGTTATGCGAAACTAACAAAACTACAATTATACAAAGAATAAAGATTTATAAATAGAGAAAACCAGAGAACTTCTGAGTTTTATTTGGCGGAAATGGTTTTGAATTTGTAGATTACGCCGCCAAACAACTATCGATACATCGATAACACCATAGACTTCTTCTGTTTGCTGGCTTTCATAAGATAGCAAATCTGGTCACATTGCCATGGAGAACACAACAACTTTTTCGAAATATTTGCAAATTATCCCCCAAAAAAGCTATTTAAGGTGAATATTGAATGAAAACTCAATGGGAAATAGTTAAATAAAGTATTTACAGTGCGGAGGAGCTCATTACACATCGCCACTGGGAGTTTGAGGCACCCAGCGGAGGCCTGAAACGCACACAAATCGAAGGCAGTGCAGCGGAGCTTGAGGAGCTTCAGCGGGCGCAAGGTGAAATTAGTTTTTAGTTAAATATTATTTAATGTACAAGTTTTAATATATGTTAAACCACTTATAGATAGTTTGCGTGCCCAGCTATCCGTGCCCCGCATAGAGAGACTTGGGGGACGAGCCCTGGCCAGATGGGATGAAAAGCAACAAGTGGCCGAGGTCCTACGCAAAGATGGAAAATTCGAAAACTTTGGCTACAGTGAGCAGGGGAAACTCTACTTGGAGTACTATGAAGCTTTGTTTCTTCTGGAAGTGGTGGGTTTATAATTGAGCTTATTTAATACAATATAAAGTGCAAAAAACAACCAATTACAGGGCCGCCTCCAACTGGAGTATTATGGATGTGTAGTTTCTATAGAACAAGCCTATGTCCTGCTGCTTGGAGAGTTGGAGAGCGAAAAATACGATCATTATTTGGTTTATTCCGCTTTATCGCGCGCTGGCTACATAGTCGTGAGGCATCCCCTTCCGCGGTTAGCCCCCACTGAAGTCACCAGCGAAGATTGCATTTGGGCCTTGCTAAAGGCGAAAGTGGAAAGTCAACCAGTACCCGATCATATCAGGGATTCACCCCATTACGCACTCATAAAGAAGCGTATGGATGATATGAAGGAACTCATTGTATTACAGAAAATGAAAGATTCCAGTGTCAGTGAAGAATCCATAGATTTCCAGTTCGACACAAGGAAGCGAAAAGCAGAGGCAGAACCCGACAATGAGCGGGGAACAAAGAGAGGAAAGCTCTGTAAGAGTGGTCATAGTCTCATAGATCAACTGAAAACCCAAGCTCCATATGTAAAGTTCGAGAAAATATTTCAAAAGTTCGATATTGTGCAGCTGCAAGGCCAAGATCAATCTAGGCAAGAAGACATAGATTCTCCTCTGAAAATAACCTTTGATCTGCATCTACATAACGAAGGCTTCAAGAAGAGCTCACCCAAGGCGCCCACATTTAATGTCATTATTCTGCCGCCATACTCGGACTTTCCCCGCCACGATGAAATCTCGAAGATCCAACAGCTACACACCGCCCCACTGCTCGTGGTATCCGTTAGCGAATCCAAACAGATACAGGCATTTTTATACTATATTAGCTGATGATGTCTGAACAATGCGGCGGATGCGGCGTGCTACCTCAATAAATTGTACGTGTAATTATCTTATCTGAATGCTTACGTATTTATTATGTTTACCAAACACACTGCTAATATGGCAGCGTACACATGACACATTGAACATGCCTGCGTAACTTGTCATATTATTCTATAATTATATTCTTTTTTTCTTTTCTAAATGTTTCGTTTCTAAATTCTGGAGTTTCTCGTATAGTCCCCTGCCATGGTAGATATACTTAAATGGGTTTCTGTAAATCTTCTAGATCTAATGAAATCTCCATCAGGAATTAAGCATGATTTGGTTAATTGGCGGCCCGGGCAGCGGCAAGGGGACACAATCACACAATATAGCACAGAAATACCGATTCGCGCACATCGATCCTTGTGCCTTGGTCAAACATGAGGTGGAAAATACGTTAAATATATAATTAAATATATTATTACATATATATCTTATTTTTCTAAATAGATGGAGTCGAAGGGACCAATTTCCAAGACCTTTGCGTCGTTTCTAGCACGGGGTAAGGAAGTGCCCTTGGATGATATTCTGCCGCTGATCCGGCGTGAACAAAAAGAGCATAGTCACGCCAAAGGCTTCGTCATTGATGGGTAAGCAAGTCTTCACCATTTGAAAATTAGAAAAAAATAACCCTGTTTTCAGATATCCGGGATCCCTCCACGAAGCTGAAATACTGGAACACGGCCTTGGACCGCCCGATATAGTCATTGCCATGGAGGTGGCGGAGGAGCAAAGCACTGCCCGAACGTCTAGCTTACACTACTCCACAAATCGACCAAGCTTATCTGAATATGTAGCTGCCTCCAAGGCGGTTATTGAAAAATACGAAGATATTGCACTGAAAATCGATAGCAACCAAGATCCCAGCCACATCTTTGAGGTGATCCAGTTTAATATCGAAACGCTGAACACATTTCAAAAACGCCAATCCGAACAGAGAAATTCATCATACAAAGCGAAGCCTGAGTAACGGAATTGAGCTCTAATCAGGAGGTGAGTAAACTCTCTTAGAAAACTATTATTAACTGGACGGAGAACCGTTCAAGTTTTGTGCACATCACAAACTAGCTTTAAATAAAGATATACTGCAGTTAAAACTGCTATTTTCCAAGGATATGGATAGTATTCTTAATGGTATGCTATGAATTTGCCATATTTGCCATAGCGAAATAACCTATAAATATAAGAAAACTTTAGCTGAAACCACTATTTCCCAAAGATACCGAAAGTTTTTTATAAGGTGTGTTACCAAATCGCCAAATTTTACGGTTTTAGTAATCCGAACTATAAATAATGGAAAACATCAGTTGCAACCACTATTCCCGAAGGATATGCAGAGTTTTCTAAAAGGTACGTTAACTATTTTACCAAATCTTCAATATTTTTGCCATATTTTAATTTCAAAAGCTTAGTTTTCAGTAATCCGGCCTATAACTAATAGAAAACAGCAAATATAACCTCCATTTCCGAAGTTTTATAAAAGGTATGTTACCAAATCTGCGATATTTCCGTCAAATTTTAATTGCAAAACTTCCGTTTTCAGTGAAACGGCCAAAATGGAAAGCACAGACGACAAAAAGCTTCGCCAAAAAGCTCTCATGCGCGTACTGAAACCGTTAGCCGAATACAACCGAATCGGATCGAATCGAATCGAGTCAAGTCGTGTCGAGTTGAATCGAAAGCCTTTTTCATTCAGCTCAGTTCAGTCAGTCGTCACTCTCAACGCACACAGCACCGAGGGCGGTGGTGAAAAATCCGTCGTGCGGAGAAATCGAAACTGTTTTGGACGCAGGCTGCGGAAAATCGACCATAGGCAGAGGCATCATCACAGGCGCATCGGCGGCACCGGGTCCCAAAAAACTACCGACAATCTCGCTATTTCTTCAACAACCAAAGGCGGTCCCCGTATATATCTGGTATACATCATCATGGTGAGTGTCCGCGGGTGTGTGTGCGTTTTGCGGGGCGCGCTGTGATTTTTGTAGTTTCGTTTCTGCCTATTGCTTAATTTATTTGTATTATTTTTGTTTTGTAGCCTGTGTTAGTTTCACTTTGATTTAAATCTCTCGGGCTCACTGTGTGCTCTCTTCTTAGCTCTCAGGCCCAATTAGAACTACACTTTTAGTTTTCCAACTCGACCTTGAGCCACTTGCGTAGTGCACTTGACCTTGCACACCGCCACAGTGCAGCTTGGAGGAGCTCAAGCTCAAGCTCTCCCACCAGCCCCAGCTCGCCAAGCTCTAAATTCCCGTCAGCTGTTCGCTGTTTACTCTGCTCTGGGTTCTGGTCTCCAGGTTTAAGGGGGGGACGGACCGCTCTACTACCAATTCAAATCCAACGATTACGTGCCTGTGAAATTCCGCCAGAATACAAAACAACAAACAAGCAAAACAAATTAGCAACTCAACTGGCTCTCATCGAATGGGCTAAACAACGAAAATAAAACCGAAATTTCACATTCCAAGACAAGAGCCGGCGAATTTTGACGTCAAAATCCCGATTTGCATAAATTTATGACCAGTTGCCCCCCGAAACACAGGAATTTCTGGCGGGGCTTGATTCATTAGCAAGTCCCCAGCCAGTCGCCAGTTAAAATGTGTTTATTGGCGCTACCCGAACTAGACAGTCATGCCGGTTTTGGCCATAGTCGCGTCGCGTCGTGTCGCATTATTAAATTGTCAAAACAAAGAGACAAACCTTTTAAAAGAAAGAGCCAGAGTCATAGTCAGGGGCTGGAGCTGAAGCTGGGCTTCCATAAAAATTCCTCAGAGTCAAGCTAAATTAGTTATTTAGTTCCGTTTGAGCAGAACGCATGTGTTTGTGTGTTGGGGTTTTTTGATATAATTAAAGTTGGAGCGTTGGATAGTAATTATATACATATACTTTCAAGAAAACTATTAAGGTTCTTTGTTGATTTTAATGTGGCAACTTAAAGTAGAGTAATTAAATATACTGCTTTAACTGGAAACAGTCTTAATAAAAAAGGATATGAGTAATACAGTTGGAAAAAGCATGCAAAAATATACAAGGTATAGATAAACATTGATTTTTACAACTGGTAAAACGCTCCTGAGTTCCCCTACAATTATAACCAAATTAACGGAAACCAATACACCTGTTAAATTGCCATGCACACAGGTACAGGTCAGTGTTGAATTATTAACAAATGGACATCCTTGGAAATGACATTGAAAAGTCACTAAACTACTAAAAATACACAAACATTATTACGTAAAAGTGCCTCAAAAATCATAAATTCTCACACGCAACGATTATAAGGCTGCGTGGAGAGAAAAGCCACCAGCTAAGAGGAGGAACACAGTGTCAGGGAAAATTTATGCTCTAGAGAACAGCGGAAAGGTGCTAGAGAAACAACCTGCGTATTATCAAAGCTGCCAAAATTCATTCAATTTGTTTCTCTGCTGATTTTCTACATTTATATATACATATATGTTTTTTTTTTTCCGCTGGGTGCGACAATGCGGAACAGGCGTATATATCAGCGGGGGCCCCGCCATACTATATCAAACACCGATCCGCACACATGCTATATGGTCACGGGCAGCAGGCGAGCAGCGAGAGCGATTCAATTGTTTACAGTAATTGGGATTTTTTTCGATGAAATCTAACCATTAATATAGCCAATTGTGTGAATGGAGAAGAGGTGCCAATTGCCGCGAATGAGCTGAGTTATTCGATGATGGGCCCATAAACCCGCAGCTACGCAGCAGTGGCTTCTGTTCAAGATCAATGTCAGGGCCCAATGTAATATTCATTATCGCCTGTTTATGCCTTAGATACTTTTGCTAGAATGTAGCACATACATATAGCGTTTATTGTTTGAGGTTGTTGTTTTTGCTGCTGCTGGCAACGCGCCCAGAAATACTAATAAATACATATTAACCAAATGGCGAAAAAAGCATCTCGGATATATAGTTCAATAACACTATAACTTTGAGATATCTAACCGAACCCCAACCAACTGTCTCGATTGTTCAGTTATTTATGTGTCACCAAATGGCCATGAAGAAGGAGGCCGAGGAGAAGCTCAAGGCCGAGGAGCTCCGTAGGGCGAGAGCCGCTGTAAGTAGTCCCGACAGATGCCAAAGTCGCTGGGCAATACACACATATTACTCGATGTATATTGGCATGTTCTGTCTGGCCGCCGCTTCTCCACCAATGATTTTTAGACCCAAGAGATTGTGAAAGATTCTCCCCTATCCCCCACACTTAACCCCACTAAGCTTGCGTGTACCGTGTAAACCCTAACTAAGCTAATTTACGTAGATTTTTCCGCTTGCATCGATGTTGTGGCTGCGCTAACGCTGATTCTGTATTTACAGTCTGACATCCCCATCATCTGGATCTTGGGCGGACCCGGCTGCGGCAAGGGCACTCAGTGCGCCAAGATTGTGGAGAAATACGGATTCACACATCTGAGCACCGGCGATTTGCTGCGCAATGAGGTAATTAGTCAGAAATACTGGCATAGTTCGGCGTACTCGTTAAAAGGAAGGCGTAAATTTAATAGATTTTGGATAAGAATTTATAGAATGACTCAATGTAGTCTTGATTTTCTGTTTACATTTACCATTTTGAGATTTATTAAAACATTTTTAAAAGAGGAATAGGTCAGAGGCTTAATCCATAAAATAGCTTACTCAAAAATTGAAGAAGTTATATTACAAATATATTTTTCCATTACTATGAACCCTACTAAATTTATAAAACATTACAGGTCGAGTCTGGCTCGGACAAGGGCCGCGCCCTGCAAGCTGTGATGGCCAGCGGTGGCCTGGTATCTAACGATGAGGTGCTGTCGCTGCTCAACGACGCCATCGGACGGGCCAGGGGCGGCGCCAAGGGTTTCCTCATCGACGGCTATCCGCGGGAGAAGAACCAGGGCATTGATTTCGAACAGCGTGTGGCTCCCGCCGATCTGGCTCTGTATTTCGAGTGCTCAGAGGACACAATGGTCAAGCGCATTATGGCGCGTGCCGCTGCTGCAGCCGTGAAGCGGTCCGACGACAACGAGTCGACAATTAGGGCTCGCCTGAAGACCTTCGCTCAGAACACCAACGCCATCCTGGAGCAGTATAACGAGAAGACCCTTACGGCAAGTCTTGATTGAGTCCTTGATTTTGAGAGCTTTGTAAACAACATTTATTCTTCCCATGCAGATCAATGCCGAGCGCGATGTGGACGACATCTTTCTGGAGGTTGTCCAGGCCATTGACTGTGTGCTGAAGAGGAAGCAGAAGGCCGCCGCCCTGTGCTAGCTGAATGCGAATCATTGATTAGAGGAAACCGGTACCAAAGTTAGCGACGCAACCAAAATTTTTATGCACTTTTTAGCGCGAATCTCACAATCTCATTAATGGCTGAGAGCACAAATGAAAGCGAAACACCAAATAAATTAGATCTAAATCTATAATATGTTACCATATTTAATGGCATAATCCTTCAATCGATTGCAAGCAATAATTGATATGATCTGGTGCTTTAAATAAATTTACACATAGAGAAATGTAAACTTTTGGTTTTTACGTTCCCTCAATAGATAGATAAAAAGTTAATTGAATAATGAGTGTAATTTAGTAGTTAGTAGTTACTAGAGATCGTTTATATAAAATGCAAATCACAACCCAGGCACGATTTAGGGTTTGCAATTAACGAGTCTCGTGCTAATTATTCACAAACTAATTGAAAGCTCCAAGGGCACGTGTGCGAGTGTGTGCCGCTTGAAAGGAAAACATTCGAAAAAGAATTTGCCTTGAAGGCGGCTGTGAGAGCCACGTGATTTATTGCTGAAAACTACAAGCTCATTTGGTTCACTGAACCAGTTTGGCATCAGCATTTAAAAGTTGTGGGAGTGAAGTAGAACAAATTAAGCCTCGTGAGTCTGCCAAATGTCTCATTTACATTGGTTTTTTTTGCACTAAATTAATATTAAGTTATCACATAATTAACTTCCTTAAATCGACGACTATATCAGAGCTCGATAGGTCGGTTTTCGTTTCACTAAAAGGTCCCAACTGCGGGTTACCCATGGAATCATAAGAACGCTTTAGTTTGACTCTCTTCTATTTTCTCTCTGTAAAAGTGCAAGAGCAGACTTCAGTCTCTTGATGCTGCTTGCTTTGCGGAAAGATATGTGTTCGCTAGCACTCTCTTCCTCTCTCTTGCACGCTATGTTAAAGTGAACAGCAACCACACAAAGTAGCTAAAGATAGAGGGTTGTGCAGCCAAGCTTTCTGAGAGAGGGTTGTATCTTGTCTCCGAGTACAGCTAATCACAACAGAAGCAAAACAATTGATGCACCTGCGAGGGAGAAACTCTCTTAAGTTTCTTGTCTTTCTCTTTGCGATAGAAGTACAATGAACAAAACGTTTGAACCAATATTAAGAACTTATATCTCTATCAAGTATAGCTTATTTAGTTCTTGTGACACTGATCCAATTTAGAGATACTCCACTGTAATGCCTAATTTATCAAGAGCTCCATCTATGCAACACTTATCCTTTCATTTATTTATGGCTTAACAATGAAGAAGACCTGAACTATATAAGAATTTTATTGAGGAACTTTCCAAAATCTCTGAATACATCTCCTCCTCCGATAAACATTAACAAGTTGCACCCGATTAACTGCTTTGGCCATAATAAATTAAATTCAAATTTAAATTTAAATTAGAGCGAGTCATCATCATCATCGGGCTTTAATTGATCGACTGCCTTGCGAGCTCTCAGCTCTCTCAGTTCCCAGTTAAATCAGAGGTGGTATTTCGAGTCATTAGATAGATGATATCAATTTTTGATAAATCCCTGCCAACGTAAGAATCTTGACGTCATGAAACGTTTGAAAGCAAAATAGATCTGACACAATTCGAACACAACACAACAAAGGCAGAAGAAAAAACGAAGAAAGAAAAGCTTCGCTTCGGACTCCTCTGGCGACCCCAAAACTGGTAGAAATAGAATCGTCGTCCATCTATCACGGAACTAAATACCAAGTGGGGACGGACGGACGACAGCGTCCGAGCGTCATCGCGCCAAGCTCCCCTTCCAACTGGAGTGGCTGCTACGAGTTCTTTGAGTCGAGTGTAAAGTCAACACAGAAATATTATGTAAAGTAAGTGGTTCGTTCGGCCAGGCAGCATGGCATGCCTCATAATTGTTGTGCGCTCCGTAAATTATGTAAAACTGTGAAAACCCACCATCCACACTCACACACACACACACAAATGAGGTAGAAAACGAAACAGTTAACCGTCCAGAAATTATCACCTGGCGACGTAAAAGTTTTTATCTGTCGATTATCGCTGGTCGAGATCAGATCCCCGAACGCGGGAATTCCAATTCCACAAAAATCAGCATGACTAAACAACAGAGGACAGAAAAAGCCGAAGCAGGTTTTGTGTGTGTGCTATTATTATTGTTATTTTCGTATTTGTTTTTTATTTTCATATACAATTTCTTTATATTTTTTGCATCGCATTTGTTGCTTTCTTTTTGTTTGCGGCCGGACTTGATTATTTTTTCTTCTTTTTTTCGTGGCCGCTGTCACTACTACTCTTTAGTGTCTTACATCTAAAATAAATATAAATACAAATGTTTAAATAGTTAAACCTAAGAACAATGTACAAATGAGTGGGGGGGGGATATATCACAAGATTGGAGAATTTCTTTAAACATAAAGCTATCAGGATTCAGTCAGGGGGCGGACGAGCTGCCAGGACCCATCTTAAATGAGATTGTTATCACTGTAAGGATGATGTTGCGGATGCTGCTGCTGCTGATGCTGCTGCTGGGGTCGCATGTACTGCTGGTGCGGTGCACTGCGTCCCCCAATCTTGCTATCAATCCAGTCCAGATAGTGGGTAACCCTGGTGAAGCCACCAGGAATATTGGTTTCACAACCATCGGCGGGTCCGAAGCTCGTGATGCCCACCACCACCTGGGTGTCCTTGAGGACCAGCGGTCCACCGGAATCGCCAGTGCACACTGTCTCATCCTTCAGGCCCTTGGCACAGATCACGCCCGCGGTGACCACATCATACTCCTGGGCGCACTCCGCATTCGAGATCACCTTCAGCTCTGTGTACTGCATGGAGTCCGAGTTGGTCATCTCCACCATGGCGCCCCATCCACTGGCCACCACACTCATGCCGGCGAACTGGTCGTGCCGATATCTGCTGGGCAGCGAGGCAGGCTGAATCCTGGAGGTGAACGCAATGTCCATGGGCAGCTTGACCAGGGCAATGTCATTGGCCGCCGTCTCCGGGTTGAAGCGCTCGTGGACAATGAACTTATTGGAGCGCAGCACCAGTCCACCCAGCTGCTGTGTATCCTCCACGCTCTTGGTGCCCAGATACACGTCGTAGTGGGTCACTCCCATGGTGCAATGGCCGGCGGTGAGGATCCAGCGTCTGTCCAGCAGGGTGCCGCCGCAGAGAATGCGCTTGCGCCACAGCTGCTTGCCAATGAGCATCACCTGGTAGGGGAACTTCTCAATCCTTCCGAACTTCGACTGGCCCAGGGCGTAGCCTTCTGTCTGAGTGGGCGCCCATGTGAGCATTAGGATCAGTGCCAGACCCAGTCCCAGCAGGTGGGCTATTCTGTTGTGGATCATTTTGTTCTGTTTTTGTTTGTTTGTTGCACTTGTCACTGGATTCTCTCTGGGATCTTTAGTCAACTTAAGTCACTGGTTGGGTCTCTTTTGAGTTGCTTTTTAAATATTTTCTTGTTTTTTTTTCGCTGAGTTCTGCGCGCTTTGAACGTTCGCTTCAATCTAAATCCAATTCTGACGGAGCCGTGATTTTTTATACCTCGCCGCTCGCGCTCAGCTAAAAAAAATATTTCGCCGGCTAACTGGCGCTGTTTCAGATCCCATCTCCCATCTCCGAGCAGCTCTCACCGCTCCGCTCCGCTCAGCGCGACTTGGCAGATCGGCAGATCGGCAGACCTCTTCTCCGATCTCCGGTAGCCTGTTGTTATGACAGCAAACAAGTCGTAAAATCTCGTTTATAACGCTGGGGCCTCCTACTCTCCTCCTCATATCAAGATAGAGTCGGCCGATTTTCATTTTTGCGCGCGTCGCCAGGCAAAGTTCAAAATTTTATTGTATATTTTTTGGAAGCGCAGCCTAATGGGAAACGGAAGTGGAATTTGGGTTATTTCGATTGCGTCTCTATTCCCGAAATATCATATTTCGCTCAGCATTCCAAAGTCGTGAGGATTCCGCGAAATGTGAACGATCTGAGAGCGAGCAATTTTATAATTTTTGGCGAGAGAAAACCAAGACAATAGAACAGGTATTCCAGATGGAGTTGAGATCCAAGCCCCCAGCCTCCGCCCCAATGTTGGTGGGGTGAATTTTTGGGGTGACAAATACGATTTTAATTATGTATAAACTATTTTGGAATTCTGATTAGAAGACTCGTTTTGTTTGTCGTTTTTCTTTTGGCTTACGAACCCACCCAGCCATGTTTTGGAAATGTTTCGTTTCATTCAACTGAAAGATGGAATTTTTTTGAAAGTTTTGCTTTTGCGCATCTTTATTGCATATTCGTCTCAGCCAGCATTTTCGTGGTGATCCGTAAACAACGGGGACTCCGCCGGAGTCCGGATTGTGGTGTCTGATTCAGTGGCGCCATAAGAATTCGATATTAATAAGTTATTCATTTACGCCTCAAAGTCCACACAAAAAAATGCTGCTAATTCCAAACGAAACTTTCTGGCGAATTTAGGTTTAACTGCGATGAATCAAGATCGCGGTCGCTCTGTTTATTATAAACAAAATATATTAGTATGTAGATTGGGGCGCTCCAGATCGGAATCACAACAATGCTGACTCAATATTTATGGTTCTTTATGTTTTTCCATCGATTTTCCTGTTTTCTTTCCACCTGCGCAGGAGGGGAAAAAAACACCTCCGAAAATCAATGATAACAGACAAAAATATTTGGAATGGGAGTTAATTGGCCTGGCGCCAGGCTGCTGTTAATGAAAACAACGGAGATTAGCGATCGCTTTAATTTTATTTACTTAATTAGCAGCCAAATTGTAAAAACACCCAGCGAATGGCTTTGTTTTTGACGGAATGAATCCAGTGCATACGTCAATGAGAGGTGTTTGGCGGAGGGAGTAGCATCGCTAAGTGCTCCCGGCACATCCCATAGAGCATTCCCGATTCGGGGGATTTCTTTCCCCCCCTTTTTTTTGCCATAATGTTTACATTACTCATTCGCACCAGCTCAAAGTCTATAAATATAACCAAACACTAATAAAGCCAATTGGACATGAAGGTGTGAAGCACTAGCTTTACGATATGGAGAAGAGATTCCTTTGGCAATGGGAAACCTGGAGGAGCAGCACGTGTAGGACATATAAGCCACTAGCCACTTCCCGTTCTGGGTGGCGTGGGTTTTATTGTCCCAGCTAGGTGAGCGAGCCGGCTAATCTTCCAATTAGTTTTCAGCACATCGTCAAAGTTTATGAGACGGGTTCTCGGGCAACCCACCCCACAAAAAGGCCCAATAAAACCTGGCTTATTGGGGCCAATTTGAGTTTTATTCCAACTGAATGCATATTTCATTTTTCCCGTCCAAATGATGCGAATAAATTACCCAAAGAACCTGCGAGATTTATTCGACAATTAAAATTTAAATCTCTCGAGATGTAAATTGATGCAAATGAGGGACCGGGAACACCCAAAAAAAGCGTTGTTTTTCGACCACAAAGTTCAGCGGCTCGCATCGCTGGCGCCAATAAATGTTGCTTGCCTTGCTCGAGAAAGTAGCTGACCTTGACGGAATTTGGAATGGGAGTTCCGAAACTGGAAAGACTCTGGTATCATATCATATCACATTGGCTAGAAAGCAGGAGAGGATCGGCAAACGGTCCCACGTCTAATTACGCGCATGCGGAGTGCATTGACCAAGTTTGGCATCGTCGGCGTATCGTAACGGCCATAACAAATCGGCCATTGACGTCAGCTAAACACCATTTGTTATGTACACAGAAAGAAATCATCTCGATTGGAATATTAATTAGCTCTAAAACTGGATCTTAGGCCATTCCCAAGTACTTGGCTCTCTTAATTTATAACCATTGAGGCTATAAATAAAGTTCTTTGAATGAAGAAGCAAATGATTATTGAAATAGGCAGTATTATGTTTACTAAATTCATCGAGTTTTATATTTTTAAAGAGCTTGAAGTACCTATACTTAAATAATAAATAAGTATTAAAATTAATAAATAAGTATTAACTTAGTAAACAAGATATAAGAGTTCGATAAGCTAGGAAGATGGTTAGAGGATTGTCTGAACCCTCATTCAGTTTGTTTTTGGTTTTATTTATACCAGCGTTGGGCGCAGTTTATAAAAGGAAAGAGCCACTGCGAGCACATCACCAGGTTACTGTTCTTTTTATTGGCTTTAAACTTCATTTTTTCGTTTAACATTTACGATATGCATTTAAAATATTTATTAATTATTAAGTTATAATTAAGATATTCACATTTTTTAGCGTGTACCGGCCTTACAATTTAATTAATGTGCCGCCTTATGAGCTTTTAATATGCAACGGCGTAGAACCAGTAGTCGCTATACCACTTTTCGCCAGCAGTAAAAGTTCCACTCCCCTGCCTGCCGCCCGCTCGCCACCTTCCTCCTCCCTAGGGGTTAGATCTCCTCCAAACGTTTCTCGGTCAGAGTTTTTTTTGGGCAAACTAGATCCGGTTGGAGCTCATTTTATGCTGTAGAACCGAACCGAATGCTGCGAGACAGCAAACAAAAAAGAAAGAAGAAATTTATGGCATTTGGGTATTCCCAGCTCAACAAAAAAATAAAAAACCGAATACTGGGCCACAATAACAGACTCCCATGACGCTGTGTAGCAAACAAAATTTTCTGAAATTCATCAAAGGCATTTATCATTAGTCGAGAAAGAAAGATGATCGCTTGATCGCTTGATCGCTGGATAGCCGTTAGCCAAATGCAAAGAAACTTTTTTGGCGCCAGCTATCCAGACGGCGCCGGCTTATATATGTATACATATAGTATTTGTCTTTTTATTTAATCTCTCGAAAACTAGTTCCAGCTGCAGTTCCGACAGCTCTGGAATTCCCAAAAAACACGTGCGAAATGCCTCTGCGAATGGTCCAATAAAAACCTAAGAAAGTCGTCAAAACAAACAGTTTCAATCAAAATGCTCGCCGCCTGGAATCTCGATCCGAACTCGCATAATACGTCAAGTTGTCAAATTAAATTTGCATACCATTAATATGCTGCCAAATGAAGCGCAGCTGAAGCCGAAGCCGAAGCCGCTTATAAAACTTGATATGTTTTGCCCACAGATAAGGAATTGATTAAGCTGGAAAACCGCCTTTCAAACTCGTAAAGCTCACGCCCAAAAATGAGGTTCTGACTGGGCTTGAGGCTTTAATGGGACTGCTAGGATTGGGAATTTCGGATGTTTGGAATTTATGCGCTTGGCCCCGGACTATGTGAATTATGCTGCGACGTCTAGAACAGATTATTGGCGCCGAAATAATTAATTATAAATTGACTGTCTCGACACTAATAAGCCATTGGAATTTGCATATAAATTAGAACGATTAGAACGGACGAGAACAACAGCCCCACCAAAAAATATGTATCAAGAACGCAAAACCGATTTGGTTAGAGACAACGTGACTTCTGTATTATCCTACTTGTAGCTGATAAAGAAGAGTATTTTTTGCTATAAGAATAAGAATTTAAATACTATTTTTATTTATGTTCATAAGAAAACGTAAACAAAGCAAATTAAACTTTTAAAAATCTAAAATAATAATTAAAACTTTATGTTTGCTTTGTAAACACTTCTCTACACAACAAGTTGTTGTTTTCGAGTAGATCAGAAATAAAGATCTTACATTTTATATCTCAATCTGAGAAGCACAACATTTTTGATGATCAACCCATAACAACGCAGAATTTATTTGGTAAATAAAGGCCCGAACAAATTATGTTATGTTTGATTGGTAAACAAAAGAAACCTGATGTTGATAGTCATTTAATTTGAAGTCTATTCGGAAAACAATCATAAGTAGTGGGCAATCGATTCGGTTAAAAGCAAACATGAATCCAAGCACGCGCTCCAAGCTCTAAGAGCGCTCAAGACTTGACGTCATATCGGATTTTCTTCCATACGATGATTCACACTCGCCTCCAGACCAAATTTATAATATTTGAAACGTCATGGTTGAATTACAAATTCATATTTTTGGGCGATTACTCAAGATCTATCTATTCGGTCTTCGCCGTCTGAAAGGTGCCAGACTTTCTTAACCTATCGCCGGTTCACTGTGACAATGCAAATACCGAAATGCCGCCGTTGAGTGGCATCGAACTCTGATTAAGGCACGATTTCAATATTCGATTTTAGCCCGCATAAGGCATTCCAGCTTTCAATTAATGAGATTAATCGTAAATAAATATTTACGGTGAGTACACTTCAGACTGCATCTGTCACACGATAATTTAGAAGGCGCACATGGAAAATATAATCATTTACGAGGAATGCTAATTGCGATCGCCGGCTGTGATTACAATTACAATTTACGATATTTCCTTAAAGCCGAATAAATTGGCAAAGACTTAAAACCAGTTGTCGTTGGCTCGTGCAAATCAACATTTTCCGTTGACACCCAAAAGTATGATGTTTAAATTGAAAGGATCTTTAACGGACAGTTTTAGAAGTAAAGCTCATAAATAAAATATAACATATCCTAGTTTCAACTCTAGAGTTTAATTCTAAAGGCTTTAAAATTATTTTTCATTTAATTTTAAATTATTTAAATATAAAAATTGTGAACCTGTTAATTAATTTGTATTTTATCCGTATTTGTTTCTATGAGTTTGATAACAAGAATTAAAAAGATTCTTATTTTACATTGTAAAATTCCCCTCAACAATAAAAACAACTTAAAATGTAATTTAAATTTAACGGCATTTGCTGCTACACCGTAAAGCAGTACATAGCTTATTCAGTTCTAGAGTTGTCAACCATTTAAAATATATCACATAAATTAAATATTTTATATTAAAAAACGTTCTAACCATTATTTAAAAGTCGCTTTCATATAATTATAACGTTTTTATTCTTCAGCTGAAAAAAATGTAAATCAATTTAGAATTTTCGTTATTTCAGCTACAAGATATTACGATAACTTATCTTAAACAAAATAATCGATATATTGATAAGTTAGTACATTCTTGTTAACCAAGTTTCACACCATTTCTTCTCGTTGCTGGATATATTTTGAGACCTAATCAACGGTCACACTGTAAATAAAACCGGCAAAACAACAATCAAACCTGCAATTTGTTGTTTAAATTACTGAAAAACATGAAGGATAAGGATCTAAAACGTGCCTACAACAATGTCATGGCCCAGACAATGTCTGCCTCTCATCAATACCTATTTGCGGGCAACATATTCGGCGATATCTTCGTACTCAGGTGGGCATCTCTTGCTGTGTTTACCTTTTCAATCTGCAATTTGTCATTTTAAAGGATAAAAGAACTTTACAAGGGCTCCGAGGAACCGCCTGGCAAGCTGAAGATCTTCCCGCAGGGCAACGGCATCGACATCAACTGTCTGGCCTTCCACCGCGACTTCCTGATAGTTGGGGCAGTGGGCGTGATCTACGGCCTGCCATGGAACGAGGAAGAGGAAACTCTGGCCACGAGGCGGTCCTGGGAGGTGAAGATACCCATGCAGGTGGATGCCGTAGAGGTGCCCGATGTGAATTCCATGTGGCTGAATGCGAATAACGACACCCTGTTCGTCGGCTGCGGCGACGGCGTCATCTATCAGGTGAGCCTGGAAGATGGACGCATTCAGCGGGAGTTCCGTGGTCACACAGACTACATCCACAGTGTGGTGGGCAATGGCAGCGGACAGATCTTCTCGGGCTCCGAGGATGGCACCGTGCGTGTGTGGTCCACCAAGAGGCAGGAACAAACCGCTTTGTTGGAGCCACACAAGAACCCACAGCTGCTGCGTCCGGACTGGGGCAAGTGGATAGGAGCCGTGGCTGTCAACGACGATTGGCTGCTCTGTGGCGGCGGTCCTAAGCCCGCTATTTACCATCTGCGCTCCCACGAGTGCACTCGTGTCTTTGACTTCCCAGGACGCGTGCATCTATGCGAGTTTGTCGACGATTCCGTCCTCATCGGCGGCGAGTACAACCATTTGCAGTCGTACACACTGCACGGAGAGCTGCAGGCCAATATTCCCGTGGGGCACACCGCCTGCTACTCGGCCGTGTGGCAAACTGCTCCCGTCAACCTCATGTCCATTGCTGGCTTCAGCAATACGCTCCACATCCTAAAGGACTTTCGCTTTCTGGACAGCAAGATCGAACTGTACGGCAATGTGCAGGGCGAGGATGACAAGGCGGAGGACGAGGAGGAAGAACTGATTGAGGAGCCTATGATAGGTGAAGCGGTCTGAAGGTTAAATAAATTTTCTATTCTATACAGATTTGATTTATAAAACATTTATTATTTAATCTCCTTCAGGGAAACTGATAATATTCCTCGTTCTGACAGCCATTTCTGGTTATCCTTAGCACCTGAAATTTCTCACTTTTAACATTATTCCGAAAATGGCAATCGCCAAATATTAATTCTCCATCATTGCTGAGGGCAAAATTCTCCAGCATCTTCATGAATTTTCCTGTAATTACTTTTTCATCCGGGCGAATGGCTTTCCGCAGCGAACCCACGTCGAAGATTAGGAAGAAGTCGTCCCCGTGTACAGTACCTTGAATAAAATAAAGACGCAAAGGCTTTAATGATTGTTGGATCGATTGATTGAAGTGCAGACCTACCAAAATATACATCCGTGCGATTGGAGAGCCTTTGTCCGACTCCCGAGTCCGCCGGATTGTCGAAGATAAAGGAGTACAGCGGACTCCTTCCGTGTTTACGATGAAGATCCAATGATTCCGGCACACTGTTCTTGAAGAGGCTATCCGTAAACATGCGCTGCAGGTCCCAATAGCTCTCCTCACTAAATCGCCGTTCTCCCAGGTAGTCCTCTCTGAGTTTCCTTGAGAACTCGTCCATTTCCCTGATGCTTTCCTTCGTGTCCCGGTAGAAGAGCAAGTAAGGCGCCCAGTCAAGCCAGCGATCATTCAGTTTCTCAATCCATGTCTCTCCTGTGGTACGATTCTGCTCCAAAAGCGCAGCAGCATTGTAGCCACCATCCTCGGTGGTGTAGGTCACAACCCAGGGCACTTGGGCAAACTTTCCGCTTCTGATCACCTCCCTGGGGTGTTGGGTAAGAAAGGCTTCGGGGGCATCTGGCGGTTCCACGACGGGGCCAAAAGTCGAGAAGGGTACGTATGCAAACACAAGGATGTTGCTAACAGCAGTCACTATTTCACTGGCCGACTTGGACTTTAAACAACTCTTGAGGGTGGCGGAGTCCTTAGCCAGTCCGCAGCCCACTACGCGGCCTAGCTCCAAGGCTCGTCCTCGACCACCTTTCTGAACAACCCAAGGATCGAGGGCATTTCCACTCACCGATATGGCCGCCCGTGCTAACACGCTGAAATCCTCATGGAGGAGCTGCAAATGTGCTGATGCTCCGCCGGCAGAGTGTCCAAGAACGACAATATTCTCAGGCAGACCACCGAAATGAGCTATATTGCGCTTGATCCATTGTAGAGCTAATCTTTGATCCTTAAGTCCGTTGTTCCCGGGTAAGTCTTTATCTCCGGTGCTTATGAAGCCCAACGGTCCAACGCGGTAGCTTATTTTTACCAACATCAAACTTCCTGCGTGCATCATGTACTCATGTCCATTAGAAGAAGCTCCACCGAACATAAAGGAACCACCATGCAGGAGGACAACGACAGGAAAGGTTTTGCGGCTGCTGCTCTTTGGTTTGTAAATGCTAACAGTCAGGCAATCCTCCTGCCCCACTAGCTTATTAGTTCTGAACTGATTCCATTGCATGCACGGCACAGGCGGATGGGTGGCATCAAAAGTGTCCTTCCACTGGCGACTATACGGACGTGGAGCTTCGAATCGGAGTTCGCCAATCGGAGGCTCTGCGTAGGGCACCGATTCGTAGCTGTAGTAGGTGCCATTGTCCCTTCCACGGAGTTTGCCATTCGGGAGCTTAACGATCAACGGATCTGATGCGAGGACTGGAATAATCCCAGGTGAGTTAAGCCACACAAAAAACACGCAACACAACAATCTTAATAAGCACATGGTCAGTAATTCGACAAGTTTGTAATGCGACTGCCAACAAACAAAGGTTGGCTCATTGCTTTATAGCCCCAATGACAGGCCATCTGGAAATTAAAAACGGAATCAAACGCGTTTTGAGAACATTTCGGGGGTAAACAATGATGCTTATTAGCATTCAAATAAAAAGTACACAGAGCGAGAGAGGGTTTACTCCTTAACTTTCCAAAAAATAACTAAGAACTTTTCAATTCAAGGAGATTTGTCTAGACCTTATGCAAACAATACAAGAATACCATTTCACAAATGTTGTACTGTTTTATTATAATTCAAAACCTTAAGGAAACTCAACGAATTGCTTGTTCTGGCAACCCTCACGAGTTATGGAAAGCAAATTGTATGTCTCGCTGCCCACATTATCCTGGAAGGTGCATTCTCCAAATTTGAGAGTGCCTTCATCACTGACAGCAAAGTCTGCTAACATTTTTATAAAGTTCTTAGAAATCACTTCCTCATCCGGACGTAACTGAGGATTGCGTACTACGTTTTCGAATATCAAAAAGTAGTCGTCTCCATGCACAGTGCCTGCAAATTACGAAATGAATATAGGGAGTTCAAGGACACGCTTACTACTTACCGAATTTGACATCCCTCCTAGTGGTAAGAAACTCGGCGATTCCCTTGTCGGCCGGATTGTCATAGACAAACGAATAGACAGGTTCCTTTCCGTACTTCCGATGGAGCTCCAATGAGTCCTGCGTGCTGTTCTTGAAAAGGATGTCTGTGAACAGCTGCTGCAGGTCCCAATAGCTGTCCACGTTGAACCGCCGATCTCCCAGATACTCCTGCCTCAGTTTCCGTGAGTAATCGTCCATTTCCTGGATGGTATTCTTAGAGTCCCTATAGAAGAGCAGATATGGCGCCCAGTCAAACCAGCGATCGTTCAGTTCCTCGATCAAGGTCGTTCCAGGTTTGTTGCCCTCCTCCAGTAGTAAGGCGGCATTGTAGCCGCCATCCTCTGTGACATAGGTCACCGCCCAGGGAACTTGCCCGAACTTGCCACTCTTGATCACATCAACGGGATCTTGGGTGAGGAAGGCGTCTGCGGCATCACAGGGCTCCACCACGGGGCCAAAGGGCGCAAAGGGTACGTAAGAGTATATCAGAAAGTTTCGTACGGCCGTCACTATCTCGCCGGCTGGCTTGGATTTCAGGCAACTCTTGAGGGCGGCAGAGTCCTCGGCCAGTCCGCAGCCCACTATGCGGCCCAGCTCAAAGGCTCGCCCGCGGCTTCCTTTCTGGACAACCCAGGGATCGAGGGCGTTACCGCTGAAGGAGATCGCAGCCTTGGCCAGCTTGCCGAAATCCTCACGCAGAAGTTGCAAATGAACTGAGGCTCCTCCCGCAGAGTGTCCTATGACCACTATATTCTCCGGTTCGCCGCCAAAGCTTGCTATGTTTTGCCGGATCCATTGCAGGGCCAGCCGCTGATCTTTTAGGCCATAGTTGCCGGGCAAATCCGTATCGCCGGCACTAGCGAAACCCATTGGCCCCAGGCGATAGCTTATCTTCACCAGTATGAATTGGCCCTCCCGCATCACGTTCTCGTGTCCGTTCTGTGCAGCTGCTCCGAACATAAAGGCTCCGCCATGGATGTGGGCCACCACGGGAAAGCTGCTCCTGCTGCTGTTCTTGGGCTTGTAGACGCTGACGGTCAGGCAGTCCTCCGCGCCAGCCAGCTTGTTGTCTCCCTGGATGAACTGATCCCACTGCAGGCACACCACTGGCTCTTGAGTGGCATCGAAGGTGTCCGTCCACGTTTGCCTGTAGGCCTCTGGAGCCTCGAAACGCAGATCTCCCACCGGAGGCTCAGCATAGGGTATCGCGCCGTAGCTGTAATAGTTTCCATTATCGCGTCCACGCAGCTGGCCATGCGGGAGCTGAATCAGCAACGGATCGTTCGCATCTCCGGCAGAGGAACCGATCCACAAGCAACTCAGGGCGAATAATAGTTTTACGGCGTTCATGGTGCTCACTCCGTGAAATCCCGAGCGCGACTATCTGGAGCAGTGGCGACTCGGACGCTTATATTCGATCTGTGGGCTTATCGGCGCCTGGCGACCACCTGTGCAACCAGTCTCAATTGACCGGGATTAGGAGATTTGCCATGCCTGATGTTGATTTGGGCATTACTCTCGGCTGGATGGACATATTTGATATATTTATTTATATTGCACTGATATAGCCTGTTCAGTTTTACTCTATTTAATAGCCAAACACGTATCCCAAATGCCACTGCCAATCCCCCTGCCTATTATACAATTCCGCTCAAGTCAACTTGATTAATTACTGTCTATGCATGCTTTTCACTTACATGTACTATTTGTAAATTAAAACAGATGTCTTGATAATAGAATTTTAAACGGAGCCGCTTAAAATTGAGTAATCTATTACATGCCAAGTTTACACATTTCCAGGAGTGCATCCACAATTATTTGTTTGTTGCGACTGGTAACTACAGTATGACTTTTTTTATAAATATTGTTGCTATTACATTTCCAGAAAGTTATAAACTATACAGTACTACACAGTACAACTACCCAAGATTTTATTATTTAATGGGCTATAAATTAAGCAACAAAAAAACACTATTGATAAGACAAACCGAGAGTTCAGGCTACACTGAGCCACATTTTTTTTGAGTATTGAATACCCTTTGTATTACATTTTATTTTATATAATACATATGTTTATTTTTATATTAAGTAAGCAATTGAATTTCTATAAAACGTAGGAAAAGCAATAATAATTAATCAATTATGTTATGTTATGTTTATTATGTTTATTTTTATATTAAGTAAGCAATTGAATTTCTATAAAACGTAGGAAAAGCAATAATAATTAATCAATTATTTATTATTTTAACAGCACCGACAGTATATTACAACTTTAAAAATATTTCCCTAGGCCAAGTGTACCCTTACATCACAGAGTATTTAAAAATCTACATACAAAGCTAGGTCATTATCGCGACGGCTATGGGAAGCCATATTCCGAAGATGTTAGAATAAACATTTTAAGCTCAGTACACAGACGTTTAAGATTTGAAATCTAATATAAGCAAACGAGGCGTGAGACATTTTTCTCTGTTAAAATAAATGTAAAATACATTTAGGCGTTTTCTTGAATAAAAAGCGTTCTCCACTAATAACTTACAAGCCAGGGAAAAGAAAGAGCTTACAGACTTGGGTAGAAACTTTGCCAAATACAAAAAAAAAAAAACTATGATATTTGATCGAAATAAGTAGTAAGACTTACTATAACTTTCTGAAAAGTTTGCTAAGATTTAGTTATTCTTAAATTGCAATGCTTTTAACCTTTAGTTCTGAGCATGGTTAGGCAATTTCAGTGGCATTGTTTTTGTAAAGCGAGGAACGACTTGCTGGCGCCTCCCAAAAAACATTACGGAAAGAGCGACGGGAGCAGAATGATTCCCTATGTGCCCACCTAGGCTTCTGAGGATCAAATGACCTTCAGATTTTGTTTAGTTTTTCATTAAATCCCTCTTTCTTTTTTTAATAAACAAATAATGTTCGATTTCAGTATTTGTAAATTATTTTAATATTGGGTACATAACAGGCATACAGTTGTAGTAAATTAGGTGACAAGTATATAAGTATATATGGTATAAGATAAAAGGGCTTAGGTAATTAGCTCTTTTAAATAAAATTAAGTATTAAAGTACTTAGAATTCCAGAACTCCTGGCAGATATTTGTCGATCAGAGTCTGATAATAAGGCCACAAGGCATCAATATCCGGAACCACCTCGCTCTTGGTATACAAATCGTAGCGACTGCAAGGACATATGATTAATATATTTCCAAAAAAATTACTTAATAATAAATACTCACTTGAAAATCAAGACCCACTTCTTGGTCTCCGCATCCTTGGCGGCCTCCAGGTGCTTGTAGTCACCGCCATTGTGCCACGGATAGAAGGAGTGGAAGCGAATGATGTTGCAGGCCACATGGGGCAGCTTGGTCTTGTTGTGCTTCAGCACATTGTACATGTACTCATCGTGGCCCCAGGACATCAGCAGGTTGTCCACGCCGCAGTTGGCCTTGTAGATGCCATACTCCGTGTTGTAGGCGGGATTATCCCCATCTGGATTGCCCTCGAAGCTCTCCTCCCGATAGACGATGCTGTCGCCCCAACGGCAGCCCACGGCGAAGGTGTCTCCCACCACAGCCCACTGGGGCTCATCGTAGAAGGCCATGATCTTGCCCAGATCGTGAATGAGGGCAGTCAGATGGAGCCAGTCGTGCTCCGGGAACTCGGCACGTGCCCGCTCTGCCGCCTGGAAGGCGTGAATGATGTTGGGCAGATCCAGATCGGGATCAGACTCGTCCACCAAATCATTCAGCTTCTCCAGAGCCTCGCGCACCGTCATCTTGATTGTGTTAAACTTCAGCCAGCGATCACGACGACCTGAAAAGAAGAGGATGTACATATTAAATTATATCCTTTCTAGTCTTATTATTTAAAGGATTTCAACACATCATTATTTAACTGTTTTTATGGGAAGGCAGATTTTACACTATTATCTTGAACTTACCCTTGACAAAGTCCACGGTCTGGTTCAAGTGCATCTGACGATAGGTCTGGCGCACACGTTCCTTCAAGGGATCAGTGGTGTCCACACTGTAGTCACGGAACTTGGAGGGATTCTTGTCAGCAAATGTGGGCTCCGGCCGCATCAGCTCCGAAGGATCCAGAAGGTGGACATGGTTCTGTCAATTAAATACACACCGAAAATAAATAAAACACTTTATATAGAAAAAAATAATTTTGTACCTCCGCTAGGATTCTCATATTGAAGAATTAAGGATTTTTAATATATGACACTTGAATCTGATTTCGGGTAGCACTGCGCGTTTGGGCGAGCAAAACACTTTTGAATCGCTAGCCGCTTAGACCCCACACTTTTATAGTCTGCCTTCCATTGGAAATTTAACGGAATTCACAATCACAATTTCGTTCCATATAGTACACTCTCTTCTCTCTCCTGAGTGTGCTCGAAAATGATTTATAGTATTTTTGTTATTTTTCAAAACACGAGAGTGGCCTGCACCGCTCCCCGTGCCACCTCTCCCTAGTCATTATCACGGCCTATGCCTAAGGCCCGGCTCAAAGTTTTTTACTATCTTGTTGAGAGGGGGAAAAACGTTGGGCCCTTTCATTGCATTAGGTTTCTCTTTATGTATATATATTCCCTATCAGGACTCTGAGGCAGGCGCCTACACAACGTCGGCTGTACTTATCTGGAGCTGCGTTTTATTTCTGTTCCATAAACTCGTAAAACTGGAAGCTGCACTTGACTGATAACGCCTGGTCGCATACATAATACTCGTAAGAGTGTTCCACACACATATCTGGATCAAGTGCAAGGCCACCGGTTTGGATTACGAGACTGGGTCTGAGCGATTGTTAAGGTCGTTGAGCGAGGATTCATGACAATTCCTCAATGGCTATTGATAAGAGTAGAATAGGATATTAAGGGGTTCTAAGAATTATAAGGATGCAGAACAGGCTGGCTTCTAGAAGGGTTCAACAATCTACAAAATATTAACTGTAGATGTACCTTTTATTGTAATGCATAGCTTCAATTTTAATCAATTAATACGATTCCAATAGATAAACATTTCCATATTTCCCTATAAAAATTAATCCATCTAATGGATATCCAATTCTCAGAGGCTTCAATATTTAGAAATCGATTTTAATAGAACCTAAAGAGTATTGATAGATAAGCTAATATCCTTTTCCATTAGTAATTTAAATTCTTCTAGCTTGCATTGGGAAATATTACATTAATTCAACGTAAATTCAAGTAAATTAATATATTTTCAACTATTTTTAAAGCTATACTTTGTAATTAAATTAAATGTTAATAAAATTCAGGGTCAACCTTCTTGGAAAATTTCCTTTCACCTTCAAACATTTTTAGCATGTATTTAGCGAATGTCTAGCCTTCAGTTTTTATTGTTATTTTCCCTTGGCTCAAATGTCACGAATTTGTGGCCCCCTTAATTCCTCCGATAGCTAGCTAGGGGCTAAGGCTAACCTTGAACAACCGCCAGGAAGGCAGCCGGCAGGTCCGTCCGTAGCCAGAAGCCAACGCTCCAGATCCATCGACGCTCGTCTCGGACGTCTAAAAGTAGCAACAAAAGCCTCGCAATCTGGGTACACAGTCATCAAGCTAGAGCTTAATGTGCCATCAAGGGGGGGATTGCCTAAAGAAAAGTTATCAGTCGTCTACATGACGTCGATCCCAGATTACTCGGATTCGATTCGATCCAAACACATGCCGCAAGTGCGAACTACAAAATTTTCGATTTCACACTGCCCACGAAGGGGCGGACTGATCGCGGCCAGCTATACTTAGACGTGGATCTGGATCTGTGAATCTGGGTCTGGGAGGGGCTTGTTCCATGTTTCCCGAGGCGCAGTATCGCGCCGTTCGTCACCAGGGGTCAGCCTGTAACGAGCGCTGTCAATAAATCTTATCACCTAACGTATTAGGGGAGCGTTTCGCACGGAACTCGGGGATCGGGGAAGTAGTAGGGGGTGTTGGGCATTGGGGAAGCTGGGGCGGCAATGGAAAAGTTTCATAATATTTATATTGAAGTGGCTGGGCTGTTGGTGTCATCAATTAAGTCAGAGCGTGCCGAGGAATGCAATCACGGGAAGCGGGAAAGCGGATTTCACTGCCAAGTCAATATAAAAACAAACGGAAACTATCCAAGCTTCTTAAGGGTTTCTGTTTACATTATTCGCTTTTTTCTATCCTATTAAATTTTTATTGTAATTCTCCTAAATCTTCTAATGAAAGTGACCCCAAGTTCTAGGCCAAAATCGCAATATTTGAAGGCCATAGTATCAAACAGATCGATCTCATTAATAAACAACCATGATAAGCCAATTAAAAAGCCACAAATTATTCTATAATTAGCTGGGGATTATACATAAAGTTCGAGGGTTCACAAGGACAAGGCGCCCAGACGCAGAGTGGAGCCAAATGACAAACAACGATGATCAATCCGTTTTGCAACTACAGGGGGCTCTTGCTTAAAGTTACAGGATTTACTCAATTCTCCAAAATGTACCTTTTATATAATTTTAAAACAACGTTAATAACAACAACGGTTCAAGAAATGTGTTCTGGAGCAATTCAAATGATTATTATTATCAAAAGAAATTATAAAAAAATATTTATTAAATTATTTATCAATTTATTAGTTTCCGGTGTGTGCCTTATATCAAGTCTTCACCGTTTTTACTACGGGCCATAAATAATTTCTAATAAATCATGTTCGCGAGCTCGACTTTCGCCAGACGAACTCTTCGACTTGTATTCAAAAGTTGATATTCCGCTGATAGATTTGTGCACATGTTTGCAATAATTCATCGGGCTTCAGTGACAGTCAGGATCAGAGGGTCATCAAGAATACACTCGTCAGCTTAGGGCTCTCCATGATTTGATGACTAGAGTGCTTCAAATATATAACATTTATAGATGAAATCCTAATAAATTTGGATCCATTTTGGTGAAAATAAAAATATGTATAAATAAACATTTTTGTTGTGTTAAGGGAACCCTACCTTGGCTAATGCCATTACTTTGTTTTACATATTGAATACAACCCTAAATTATGCTACAGCCCAAAAGTATGCTTTATAACAAGCATGCAAACCTCTCCAAAATGAGAGTGCGGTTTAGCGATTTCGTGAAATTGCTGTCATACAAGTATTGGTTATTGGAAACAACAAGATCCCAACCTTGACTTCTGACAATACAAATTAAGGAAATGCATGGTTCCTATATTTACTATAGCTTGACATATGCAAATACAGCTTAAAAATGTGGGTTACATATTTTAGAAAGGTACAGCCAAAAAATATACTTTATAACATGCATACAACCACCATAAAACATTTTAGACAATTTTTTACCTAGAATTAATAAACTTGGTATAAGGGTCAAAGACAAATTCACATCTCGCCCAAAAGTAGACATTATGTTTTTAATATTTAAAGGTTTTTCTACCAGACCAGATCAAGACGCAAAAAAATCAATATATCGCCATTTATTGCTTATAAAAAATGTAGAAGAGGTGAATAAATAAAAATAAAATTACCATAGAATAGAAAAAGCAACTCCCTTATTGTAGTAAAGAGCTTCCAGGCATATTTATTTTAAAGGCCACTGCGGAAGCTTTAAAATGTAATTAATTAAGAATCCTTTATGGATGAGTGTCTATTAATTCATAACAAACTTTATTTCTGATATAAAAAGGTTTATTTCGAAAAAAAAACCCATTATGAATTGACTTAACGTATACAATTTGTTTATATTAAATAAAGTATTAATTTGATTAACGCTGTCGCCTTTAAAACAAGTGACTAAACTTAAAGCCGGCACACGCTACGGCAAAACACGCAAATATAATTTTAAAAACAAATACATTTTATTACAGCTTAATGTTTGCCAAAGCCTAAAGCTAGAATACACTCATATAAAGATTTGCTTGTGCGCCAAGCCTTTAAAATCACAATGTGCATTAACAGGTGGACTCCCGCCGCACTAACGGAACGGATACGTAACGGCCTCTTTGGACGGATTCGGGTACGGATACGGATACGAATACAATGCGGTTGACAGTACCGGCGAGAGGTGCTGCATAATTGATGAGTAGGGTATCGTGCCAGCTGAGGCTCCGTTTTAATAATTTCTCCGTCCGCCCCCGCCAACTGTTTGTCTTCGTTGATATATGGGTGTCCTGCCGGCAGGACCCCGTGCCGAGGAAATTGCGGAACAGGACGGCGGGACTCGTGCTTGGAACAACAAACAACGCCGGAGCAGTACATGTAAATTACAGCGCCTAATTGGACGCCTAAGCTCAGGCCCAGGCATTTAACGATTTAACCTTCGAGTCCCCGCCGCAGAGCTCTAATTAAAAATCCCTGAAAACGGTGGCTCTTAGCAGGGTCACGAGGCCAAAGCCGGGGAGCAGGGCTGCCACGAGGTGGGGCTTCCACCTGCCAGCCGCGTTGGCCGCGTTGACGAACGGTATCGAGCCCATGTTGAAAATCGGTGTTTCCACTAAATTTTTGTACAAAGTGCGATCGTTGAGGGGCTGAATGGGGCGGAAATTGTTCTTCAAATGGTCATCGTTGGCGGTCAGCAGGCGGAAGGCACTCAGCTGGCATAAGAAATAAGTTTTTAATAATTAATAAATATGTTATTAATTTTCTAAATTAATCCAGGCACCTACCTGCTTTTCTGTGATGGGTATGGGTTCCGTAAAGTCTATCCAGGTGACCTCCTCACTGCACGGCGGAGTGGTCAGCGAACCAGTGTAGCTGTAGTAGCTACCCAATTCACTGGAAAAGTACTGTCCCAGGGGAAGGGGATCCGTCATGTTCACCGACATGCCCTTCCGGTCGATCTGAGAGAGTAAATTGGTGAAGGCCTCGTAGCCGCCAGTGGAATAGAAGGTGATCTATAAATTTAAACCATAATAAGTTAACAAATTATTTAAAGACGCTCTCTCTCTCTCTCTCACCTTAAAAAAGAAGGCCATCACGGCAATGCCATGATCCTTATCCAGGGCACTGGCGAAATCCGGATACTCGAGGTTTCTTAAGACCACATGAAGCTCGGCGGGATAGGCACGGTTATCTATCAGATCCTCACTGCCCACCGTATCGTTCTCGCCCCAGTGGAAGTGGAACTGCTCAAACTGGTAACCCAATAGGGTCTTCTCCGACAAGGGACCTCCCCTCACACTCGGCACCGTGTCCTCGTCGTAGGTCAGTTTAACCAGCACCGTGTGGCCATTGTTGGTCATTTGGAAACTCTTGGGCTTCACATTGAAATTCAAGAACTCCAGCTTATCAAACTTCTTCTCCACGGCATTCACCAGGTCGATGTTAATGGGACTCTGGTGCTTGCCACTGCAGCGGGCATAGTCCTCGCTCCAGTGCTCGGGTCCATGTCTGCCCTCGTAGCCAAAGTCCTGGGCCAGGACAACCGAGGCTGGAAAGAGCATATAAGTAAGTAAGTTAAAGAAACCAAAAAACATACAAATATGATTACGAAATGTGGGTCTTGGTGACAAATTGATTTCTATCTCTGAGAAAAGCAAACACAGACTGTTAATCGAACTCCCGCAGGTGCTAATTGGTTTAATGTCGGTGACATTTCGTGACATCGAGTGGGTGTGTGTATTCAGCCAGATACCAGTTTAACCAAGATATCAACTATTTTCGGAAGCAGCGAAAGCTATAAATATACGCCATATACACACCATATATGTATCCTATTAATTTTGCACATTTTATTAATGCGGTGCCGGTGCCTGTCGTCATTGAGCGAGAAAGAGTTCAAACACAGCTAGACAGTCGTAATTACTCATTCAATTAGCATTAATCGGGCGACAATTAGCCAAGTAAAGTTTATTGCAGCCTGGCGGGAATATCGGTTTAATATTACGCCCATAGGAAAAGGGGTGCAGTTGTAATCGTAATCTGTGTAATACTTTCAATTTTCAAACAAAACACCAAACATTCGGCCACAAAAAGTGCTAACGAAATTAGCGAAACGGCTCAACCACATTATTTCCCATTAACAGCTTCCCTAATTTATGGCGATTTTAGCTAAATTATGTACTAATTTCTATTAGCAGCCTGTTTAGTATATTGTTTGCTAGATTAGCTCACACCCTTATTAAATCAAATTAAATGGCCTGGGATAATTGAAACAATTTTCAACAAAAAAAGTCCCTCTTAAATTATTGGCGTTTTTTTTTGTGCGTTTAAAATCATGCGATGTGTTGGTGATCATCGTGGACAATGGGTTGGGTGAGTAATCAAGAAACCAGAAAACTATGACGACCAGAAGGTTGAAGATCAATCAGGTGACCAGCTCGTAACTGGCCAGAAATAAACAAACAATCGTATCGCAGACATGTTCTAGATCTCCGATACGCGTAAGATGGTCATTAAAACTTCACACTGTGATTTTTGTTCTACTTTCTTGTTGATTTATTTAACGAAGATAATAATCGCGAGTCTTATGAAATGATCGTGATTTATTTAAACACTTTTTTTTGTGTAGAGTTTTGCGACAATGTAACAATCCAGTTAGGTTCGGTTCTAGCTTAGTTCTTTGACTACACACCGAACAAAAATATATTTTCAATGCTATAGGCAATATTCAGTTGATTTTAGAAAATATATACACTTGTAAACATTATTATAATTATTTATGTAAAGTATTTAAGCAGAATTTCGTTACTAATTTTAAGCAATTAAGACAAGAATATTGTTAGAGTCAATTTACAGGTTATTTTAGCAAAGAAATACATTTTAGATTTTATAATTATCACTTCTTATAATATTTTAAGTTATAAAAGCACAATTTCATTTGTTATTTTAAGAAAGTAAGACCAGAATGTTTGTCTATTTTTTAAAAATAATTTATGACTACATTATAAAGTCATATCGCCGCAGTTTTGCGAAAGTATCGTATGTCCTATGGTTTTTCATACGACATACGATACTTTCGCAAAACTGCGTCGATATAGTAAATTCTTTATTTATCGTCTAACTAGTTATCAATGCTTTCATGTTTATGGTTTGGTTATGATTAAAAAAATAATTTTCTTTGTATTCAAATCATATAAATCATTTAATATTTCTTTATATGAAAACTAATAGTTTTTTGCTCCGTTTTCTTATAGAAAAAATCACTATTTCGTTAATATTTTCTCTCCGTGTTGCATTGGCTATCACAGTCCTGACAATTGTTTAAATATTTGCTGCACTCAGTTAGGTAAACAACACTGCCGCCACAGATGATAGGATTGTATAAAGAAAAGCCTCGTATCTTGATTAACGCACTTCGGTCAACAATTTCTTATGATCAAATTACACCTTTGTTTTTGCCATATATAGCTCACCACAAATCAAGATCGGGGCAATGACAATTGCCAGGGGTAACTGGGTGCGACACCTCCACATAGTTGTGCTGAGACTCGCTGAGACACTTTCCCGGAACTCTGACCGCCTTATCAGGCTATCGGGGGGCACTGTCACCGATCGCGGCTAATTTACGAACTGTAACTAACTGCCGCAAATCCGACGGCTTTACGAGGAATTCCCGTTCCAGACTGTCCCACTGCCTTTTTTTCCGTGCTCGCCCGCCGAACGCGGTCACACAACTGCGGTTAGGGCCTCGTCGACGCCGCAACTTATATCGCCTCGTTGGAGCCGGAGGTGGAGGCTACTATTGTTGTGTTGGGGCCCAGGGGATGGGACGGCTACTGCTACTACTACTACTGCTGCTGGTGGCCACTCAAGTGCCGAAGAAGCGTCCACCACCAAATGCCAGACATGGGCGATGAAAATTTAAAAGGTTAACCATTTCGGTGCCCTAACCTTGCCTTTAAGGGGCGGTATATGGAATACTTGGAATTTGCGTATTACTCTGGGTACTATTCCACTCAAAAGTTAGAGTTTACTTAAATTAAGAGAGAGAGCAACGGTAGAATTTCTGGGGTTCCTTCATTACACAGAATTTTAGAACAGACGACAACGACTTTAAGGTACCCTTTACTAATCTGAGATGATGTTATGTGTAACTAATCATTTTTTATTACTGGAAGATTACCTTAATGGGTTTATTACGGATAATTATCCTTTTATTACTTAAATATTTTACGATATTTTGTAGAGATTATAATCAAATAAACATGTATCAGAGTGTGATAATATCATATAACGTAATTAAACCTAGTAATTATAATATTCTCAGTTTTTTCACAAACTTAATCCTAGTGTAGTTACCGCGTCTGTACTCTGCCACTATCACCCTTAGCTTTTGAAGTTTACCGTTAGTTTGGTTCCTAGTTTCGGACTTATGTCTCTTTAATTGCTTCGCTATTACGCGACATCCGAGGTAGCAGAGGGTATGCACGAGTCGAGTGGCGGAAAATAAAGCCAGGCTTCAGGTTTTATTGCGGAATGACTAATTGCGTGCGTGCGGACATCAAAAAAGTCGATGAGTAACTGCCGGAATTGGATATAGCGGCGATGAAGATGGTAATCAAAGTCGGGGAAAGACCTAGCGGCGACTCTGGAAAGTCAAATTACGATTGTTCGAGAGAGCCCCCAATGAGAGCCCTCGAAAGAGAGTGAGGACTTGAGTAGAGTTGAGTTCAGTTTTGGAGGGGGTTACAAAACCGCAGGCCTTCGATGATCGACAGCAAACAGCATTGTTCATTTGTGGGTTATATATATACATACATACATTCATATATATATTATGTATATAATGCACAGCTCATAGCCTTTAGCCCTTTGTAAGGTGGAGGATCGAAGGGCTTATCTGCGGGGGAGGTACATATTCGTATCTGGGCGATACTTAGTCTGATTGCCCGGCTGTTTATCTTGGCATCACATGTCGCAGCCGCAAATCGCTGTGCAATGGAAATGTACTATACTGTGCATACTTAATGGCATTACTATTGCATGCTAATCGCATTGTTGCAGCCTGTGTTTGTCTAGCACTGCGTAACCTTTTCCCCTGACATCGAGGGCTTTCACCGACCCCCCCAAAACCCGAATCCTAACCCCCACCCGATCAATAATACTCATTCTGTTAAAACTCAAACACAAACAGATTAACGCAACGCCATTAAATTAATTTGTTCTCCGGAAGCTATAAACAGAGCCCTTAAGTCATGCACATTTCGGGTTTATGAGCTCACATTTTATACATTTTGTTAAGGTTTCTCATAGATAAGCTCTGGTAAGGTTCCATTTATTAGCTTTTTAGGTTTTTTAAATTTTATTAAAATAAAATAAAAGCATTACCAAGAGAGAAATTCTTAAAAGTTCGGACTAAAACCTTATTTATGTATTTTAAAAATATGGGTTTCATTAAATAGACATAGTAAGCTAAGAAATTCCGTCTTATAATGCAACTTAATAGTATTACTAATTGCAGTATGCATTTCAAATCGATCTTTAAGTCAATTAGTTCAAGCTAGGCACCAGATAAGTGCAGGGCTAAGGCGTTGCCTCCATAAACAGAGGGCGTGTTCTGACTTAATATTACCTTTTTTAAGCCTATTCCACTTCTAGTCACGAACTCAATGCTCATATTAGTTTTAAATTAGAATTAAAACCTCATTTTAATATTAATACAATATACACAATTTATTGACATCTTAAACATAAAGAGAATATCATTAAACAGATATATTTACATACTAACTGCAGTATGAATTTCAATACCTTTTTAAATCAATCAACTAGTACATAAATTAATTAATTAAATCTTTTAAATTGATTTGACCCAGACTGATGTCTAGAGCCCATCATAAGTAACCTGTTCTTCATACTATCTTTAAGCCCAGTTACGCCATATCCACTCACCGCGTCTACTGACTCATCCCGCAAAAGTTCGGCTGCCTTGGCAGTGGAAATTTTTTAAGCGAAGCTGTTAAGCATTTGCATTGTCGTAGATTTCGGAGATTTTTTGGGCAACCACAGCCAGAGCTGAGGCGTGTATTAAAACGACCTCCGTGATTTGTCGAGCGGGAACTGAAATGTGTGGTGGTTCCACGAACACAGAGTTAAAATCTGGAAAAGTTGAGCTGCGCAGAGAACACTTACGCTTACGCTTATGCCTGCTTTATAATAGACTCTTTTTGTATTCTTATTTTTGTACAAGTCACTAATTACTCTGCTCGGGTTTCATTTTTTTGTATTTTTTAGGTTTACGGAACCAGAAGTACACACCGAGACAGAGACGTAGAGACAGAGAGAGAGTGAGAGAGTAAGTGCTTTTTTCGTGCTTTGACTTACAAACTGAAAACAAAATATACTACCAACCGGCGGCGAATGCGTAAATGTCGTATAATTCAGTGCCACAAAGCAAAACTTTTAATATCTAACCCGGGAAGACAACACACGTCGGCTCATTGGTGTGTGTGCTGTGCACAAACACACCTGAACGTGTGTGTGTGTGTGGCATGTTTGAATACTCTTATTTAGAGTCTTTGGAATTTTATCGATTTTCTTTAAGTATCATATCTTAAAATAAGCATATTACATGTAATATTATTTATAGTCATTTTAATTATATAATTTTTACAGTTCGCAGATTTGCTAAGGTTTAATTAGTAAGTTATTGTTTCGTTTTTAAGACCTTATCTAAAATAATTGAACAGTGTTTCCAAAGTCGTAAAGAATGCACAAATATATATGTCACAGATTGAAAGAGTATTCCAATTCCAAATTGGAAAATATGTACACATCCATTAGAGCTGAACGCTTTTTATTTTTCCTGATTACAAGCCCTCACTTTGGCCAAGTTTAACCAGGAGCACTTGCCAACAGCCAGCACAAAAAAAAAAAACGAAAAAAAAAATACAAACAAAAAAGCATACAAAAAAACACATAAAATTACAAACAAAATAAAAAGTACAAAAACTGCATAAATCGGCACAAATGCAAAGAGTCGAGAGCAACCCAGAGCATTAACTGTAATTGTGGGCCGGTCTGCCGTACGCCAGACTGCGGGAACAGCAATCATTGTTGGACAGGTCAGAGAGAGAGCTGGCTCTGAATCCCGACCAGAATCCGCATCAGAATCAAAAGCCAACCCACCCGGCCGGCAGTAAACAGGCATTCCATCAGCAGCCACATCAATAATCATTAGAATTAGACGAGTGGCTGGCATTTGCACGGGCAGGGGATAAAAGGGTAAACGGCCTTTATCCGTATTTATTTTTAATTAAAGTGCAACTGCCGACAAGCTTGCGGCTGGCTTTGCTCAATTTACGGGCTCTGAAATGGTTTATGATGACGAGGTCCGGCCAGAAAAATGCCGCCAGTTGCCAGTTGCCAGTTTGTCATCGCCGCTCGAACTAAACTATTTCGCGCCGCAGTCAACCGCATAAATTCCTTCAAAAACAATACGTCAAGGTGGTTTATGCGATGGCTTAAACAGTGACATTAACTTTAGGATTTATGGCCCTTTTCTTCGTAAATCTTCTCCAATAATTAGGAACTTTAAGTAGAATGTGTAGCATTTGATTTATAAAAAGGTTATTGATTTGAAAATCTTAAGAACTTATTAATTTTCATAATACCTAATATTTATATTACATATTAAGATATTATTACTTTATTTTGTGATTTTATTTTTATACAAATAATGAATTTTCTTAATTTTCCTAAACGAAAGAAAGGCTAGACTCCACTTCGTATAGAAGTGCATGTCATCATTAGGAATTTTGTTAATTAAGAACCACGAAATCGAGGTTCAAATAGTTTTCCCTTACTCTATGCTTCATGCTGCTATGCAAAACCCGCTATCGACGGCTTCCCATAAACATGCAGCATTGTTGAGCATATTAAATTAAAAGCTGCACTGCTGGGCTGCGGCTCTTTAGGCACGCACACCTGCAACCTCAACAGAGAGCCCCCAATCCCCCCAGGACTTTAACGCCTCTTATCAATGAACACCCACTCGGCGGTCGGCGGTACTAATAGGACTCGGAACTGGGAGCCATTAGAATGGACCGACTCCTCAAAAGCCAATGACTGACCAGATGCGAGGCGCTCGGATGCAGATACAAAAAAGATCCACTCTTCGTCGGCCGAGAGTTCAAGAACAACACACAAGTGGCAATAATGGAATATGAAAAGCCTTGGCAAATATGAGGCATCAGGCCAGGTTAACAGGGAAAACCGCAGGCTGCGTGGCTTAAGAGCGGCCACAGGAACTTTCTCTTTCGCGCCTGCTCGCTCGTCGCCTTTCTCTTTGCGCTTTTCCGCATCCTCCGCTCGGCAAAAGGATGCCGCCGACCAGCAACAATTTTCATTGATAAAAACACCAGCTGCTGCCTCCTGGGGCTCAGTCGTACGCGAGTCCTCAGTCAGTCAGCTTGCACAGCTCTGGGAATATTCGGAATCGGAATCGGAGAACTGCAATCCCCGCCTGGCCTGGCGTATTGGCGGTTTAATTAAAAATCGCGTATACGCCGCGTGTCAACAAAATAATAGCTCTGGATCCGGCCCTTAAAACCGCTAAGTCATCAAAGGAACGGCGGCTAAAGCCGATTTAAAATTCACGAGAGTAACTTTTACGGGTAATCGCCGAAAATCGAGTTAAAGTTTTGAGTCCATTTGGCGCCATTTGGCAATTGGCGGCGATGGCCAACTTCGGACCTGTCCGATGACAAACTGGCGAAGCGAACTTTGCAAAAGATGCAGCACCAAGTAGTCCGTGGATAAAAGGAATCCCAGCTGAATAGGGACACAATTGGAGTTGAATAAAAGTTGCGACGGGCCACTCACAGGCGAAAAAAATAAGCATTGTGACCTTTAGGTTGGCGAAAACAAAATAACTCAATAATCGCAGCAGGTGAGCAGCACTTGTGCCTTTCATAGGAAAATTTGTCCCATTAAATGTACATATTCCCTGCCTTTATGCAAACAGCTTGAGTCCTTTGATCGCACTTGTTTAACTTGGGATTTGTTGCCGAACTGTATTTGCCTTCGATTGCATTTTGAGTATTTACTTTTGTTGACGCTTCTCGCAATTACAAGAGTATTATCAATCAGTCCCCCACACAACGCCAGTATTGGCATTTAAAATGTTTTATTTACAACAAAAGGATTTTGCAAACTTTTTCCGGGATTGCTTCGATCCGAATTGCAAATTAAGCTGTCCCTCGCCTTAGCCCGCATTTCAACGTTCGCATAGAAAGCACCAAGTCCCTTTTCAAATCCTTTGCCAAAACGAAATGTTAATCTGAAAACATGACATATAATGACAAACAAAAAATAGCTGTAAGTCAAATTCTGACACAGAAGCTGGGGCAAATGTCAATTTTAATTAATTTGCATTCTATTATCAGATGGCAAAATTGTATTGCTTTTGTGTTAAATTCAAAGGAAATGCTGAAAATATTTACAGCGAGGGAGTTTTATTAAAATTGCTTTGCCCAAAGGCTTTTATCATATTTTTAGACATTCTGTGGCCAGCTTAGTTATATTTAGTTATTTTTCTTTTATTGGCAGTTTATTATTTAAAGCATAAATTGGTGTCAAAAAATGCGTAAACTTATTACTCATCCACAGATGTAATTAAAAGCTTAAAGCCATTAGATTATTTCTTATCTAAAAAAAGGGATTAACTCAGCAAATTATGTTTAAAATCATGCCGACGTGCTCCTAGTCGCTACTAAAGATTTTAAAATGTCCTTGAAATACCGTTTTATTTTTCTCATTCCACAATAAAGGACTCTGTTTACTCAATTTGTATTAAGGTGATGGAGGAGGTCTTCTCAGCTTGTTTACTTATTCTTATTAGCAGAAAAATAATCAAATAAAACGTCTTAGCCGCCCATCTGGCACTAAGCGGCTTTCCTAGAGCGGTGTCCTAATGGCAGGGAATTGGAAGAGGTCCACTTCCCCCCCGTCTACCTGGGAATTAATGGACAAGTGCCGGGGCTCCGGTCTGGGCTGCTCTCTTACTGGCTATCAGAGTCCTTTCGACTGATTTCTTTTCGGCTTTGGGGCCCTCTTTTGTTTGGCCGACACACCTGAGTGGCGGCATTCCTTGGAGCACTTGCCAAGCAAATAAGACCCGGCATCTCCAACATCCATGAAGTGGTCTTCAGTGGACGACAGCCGCCGCATGTCTTGGGGGCCCTTCTCGAGCAGTTGGCCTCGGAGATAGTTCTTTGGATTTGCCTCGTGAAGACTAGCTCCTCCTACCCATTCCTTCTCTCTGCTGCACTTGGACCAGCACCACCAGCAGCAGCATCCTTCCCATATGCAACGCTGAGTGCACTTGACTGTTTTGCCTACATTCTGGGCACTGGTGGCTGACTAAGTGACGGTTCGCCGGCCGGTCACAATGGGGGAATCCGCATCTTAAAGGTGCCGTGGCTTAATTCCAAGCAGATTGAATACTTGACATCCCTCTAATGCGGCACAAACCTCAGTTGCAGCTACGTGTTCTCGCTATCTCAGTTTTTCTAGCCATCAGCATTAGTATTCATCACCACTGCACTGAGGGAAAGTATTACAGAGTTCCACAACCCAATTTAAGTGGATTATAAATACCTAGAAATACATAGATAACCTCTAGAGAAAAAGTCCTAAAAAATTTAATTAAAATCAAAAATTATAGTTTAAAATTCGAAAGATATCAATGGCAATAGTCCTACAATTTATGCAAATATATAGTTTTTTATTTACTTAAACAGCCATTGTTTTCCGTGCCTGTTTAGGCATTTAAGAGCCTGTTGATGATGGCGGCGGCACGGAACTTTTCAGTTCTGTCACAGCCTTGGGCCGCAAACATTGCATTTAGAATAACCAGCCCAACCGGGCACGTGCATCAAGGGATTCGGGTGGGGAGACGGATGTGGATGCGGCCAGGGAAATGTGGCGACGGGGCCTGGGGGAAAGGCTGAGTGCAGATGAGGACTGCAATAAACTGCCATACATAAGTGAAAATTGTGAAATGAAAACTGGCGCGAGCATAAATCAATATACCCATGGGGGTCATGGGATCTCATGGCAAAAGAAAAAAAAAAACACACACACACAAAATACAACATCGAAAGCTGGCTCGACTTGGATTTACCTAGTCGTAAAGCCTGGCTGTCGCCTTGACTCCCATGTCCGCGAAACAGCTGTGAACTCTAACCCTGCAGCTGAGGCAACCCTCTGTACACAGGATATCCGGGGAAAGCGGTGGCACATTACACGTCTGATCCGGACACATGTGACTAGGAGGGGAGGGGCAGATGCGTGTGTGTTAGCTGTTGCTAACTCTGGCAAAAATTTGATTTTACAAAAATATTACTTCAATTGCTTATGGATGAACGTGCTTTTCTGCTTTCGAAGCCATTAAAGCGCAGTTTACGACGCAATCTGCAGACATTTTTAAAGGCATATCATTTTCAATCAGATTGGTTTATGATTGGGAAAATGTTGAAGGGAAGACAAGCTCCAAATTGGAGTAATAGGAATTCCAAATTAATAAATTCTTTTGAAAGGTCTTGAAAAAATATAGAATAATAAGGAATCTTTAACACAGAAATAGTTTACTCTAAAAAATGCTTAAAAATAAACCAAGAAAGGGGACCTCAAAGAATGATGTGGAATGCATATTTAATCACTTAAAAATAAACTAAGGAAAGGACTTTGATGAATTATGTGTAAGGCATCTTTAATAACTTAAAAATATTCATTCGGAGCTTAAAAAGTTCTCTTAAATTTTATGTAGTTTTAGGGGAACCAAGGTTATAATGGCAAGCAAATACAATCTACATTAAAGATAAACGCCTTCGTAAAATAATACCCAAGGATAGCGCCCGCTAAAATGAGTTTGTCTGAAGGTCACAGCCAAAGAACATCCATATATTTATATATATATATATATATATATATAAAACGCTTAAACCAAATAGCGCAGTTTGGTAAAGTGATTCTTGGCCCTTAAAGCCCAACCGACTATCCGCGATGCAATTATTGTGACAGCTTCTGCCCTGCCACAAACGACCAGCGAAACCCAAGCCGGAAGAAATTGAAACTTAATTTAAATAAATTATTGTCTTGCTCTTTTGCGTTCCTTGTTAGCGATTTGCAGCTTTTTCAGCAAGTGGCTGGATAATTGCTTCCGCGCATTTATCCCGCGGTCCCAGTTGAACAAAATGGTACGCCACGGCACTGAGCAGAGAACACTTTAAACCATTTTCACTCATAATTAAATTGCGAGTACGGATGTTAAATTGTGGCGGAAAAATAAAGGACGCAATGCATTTGGCATGCAGGCATGAGAGGAGAGGGAGAGGCAGCTTGTGCAACCAGCCAAAAAGGCGCATATCCGCCATGCCAGAGTGTGCGCGCCTAAGTGATGGTTCCGCTTTTGTTTAGTGCGCCCAAAAGCGCCTGATACGAGTGGATAATCTCGGCCAAAGAGCGGCCCTGGCCGCCAAAAGGAACTTGGTCTAATCGAATGACTGTCTAATGCGCCCCAAAAAGGTTACGCCAGCTTGCACAATTTCTCGAGGACCAAAAGAATGTCCTAGCAGAACCCTCTATGACCAGTGGATTCCTTTGAAGATCCTGAATGTAAATGATTAACTACAAAAAATGAGGTTTCGACGCAGTAATTTCCTTTGTTCTTAGAAATTTCTGTTTTGAAAAGACAAATTTAAATGCTTTTCTAAAAATAACAAAGGATTTAATATGTGTTTAGAAATATTTATAACACAACGAATTAACTTGTTTGTTTGACTCTCCATTCTGCAACTGGTTTGAATATTTAATTTTGTTTTGGTCAGCAACTTTTATTTACATTTTGCATTTATAAAATGACCTTTATTGTATCTTTCTGTGTATATGATTTCGCTTAACATTTATAATCGGCTTTATAAATTGAATAGCAGACAAACACAAATACTTGACATTCAACAGGTTGTGCTCCATTGCTTGGGTACTTATTTCAAATCTGTTAAATAAAACCCTTCATTAAACTCAAGTAGATGAAAACAAGTCCTTAGCCCGAATACGCATGGCTGGCCATAAAGAATCCCGTACAAAGAGTAGCGCGGGATGCTCATTTTATGCCAAGATAAGTTCTGTATTTTTCAAACATCAACATACAAATTATATAATTATCTGGCATTTGCTGTGACTAGAATAAACAGAGCAGCAGCAATATGTGCACAAGAAATATGACTTTAAATAAATATACATAAAAAGTTGGCTTGCAAAAGTATCTGCGCAATATTGATAATATAATATAGTATATATTTTGATGACTTACATTAAATATGCAATGTCCGGCCAATAAATAAATATGTATACTTGGCTATAAAACACAAAAACTGAATGTGCGCAGGATTGCCAATGTACCAAAACGAAATTGCCGTGAATAAAATAATGGCAAATCAACTTGCACATGAATAGAAACTTGCCCAATAAGATTGTTTGACGTCCACCGAATCCTTTGCCTTTGTTGGAAAATTTCTTACATTGGTGCTGCTGCATCCGAGGAGCTCGTTTGGGGCACATCTAACGAGCATTCAAAAGCAGCCTGTGCACATTTCAAATTAACTGACAGGGAACAGCGTAAGCTGTTTGACTGCCGCTGCCACAGCAGATTCTCCTATAGGAACCAGGAACCTAGGAACCTAGGACCAGTTTCCATATCCTTTCTGAGTGATTAATTGCCAATGCCACAGCCTGTGGCTCCCCGAAAAATGGAAGGGCATTCGATTTTCCAGGGGAACAAAGGCCAGGACAAATGTAGTGTGTGTAGTACCCAAAGACAAATTTCAATTGGCCAATTAGTGCCATTTAAATGGCATAAAGGCCAACGGAAAACTACGCCACTTTCAAAGCGGAACTAAATATTTTCCAGCGGATCTCCCACAAAAGGCAGAGTCGTTGCCGTCGCCAGCTCTGACTTTGTTGTGTTGTTCCCAACGAGAGTTGTAAATATAATAAGCAACCGCTTGGCGGGAATGGGTCATGGGTCACTTGTAGTTGTTCGCCGACATTAAAGTTGTTCTTGGGTAAAAGTTTTGAGCTTGGAATTTGTCTTTGGCCTCGACGGCTGCCGCCGCCAAGTACTGTTTATGCTCGGGTTCCTCTGGCCCGGGCCAGCCTGGAGAAGTTCGTGTTTGAGTTTCAGTTGAAAAGCACTTGCGGCAGGACCTCGAATCCTCGAATGCCAGCCTGCAGGCTCACGTGGCCAGGCTGGCGGTTATTTAATAAGCAATTAAGTTGCCCTAACCAAATACATTTCTCCTCGGGATTTACATAATACGAGTAGGAATAATAAGCAAGTAATCAGCTTCTAAGCAAGCAGGTGTTAATTGATTTCCGTTTCTGTGTCCGTGTCCGGCTCCTTGTCCGGATTCGTGTACATTTCCCCAATCCAAGTGCCTCGGTTACAGTTGTTAACAAAACATGATGCTGTGTCCGATGTGCTAAGGCAGCTATAAATTACGAATATCCATCTGCCACTTATCTTGCAATAATTTATCTTCCCAAAGGCTTAACTCAATATATATATAGCTTGCTTTTGCGCACATTAAACACCAAAGTCTGGGTGGAGCTTTGAAATGCATTACAAACTTTTGTCATGGAAATTAAAAAGCAGCTGAAGTTTATTATTGTTCTTAACTATAATCCCGCTCTTAACACAATGTTATTGGTTTCATGCTGCTTTTAATAAAGCCCACCGCTGCAAGCACCTGCTGCTGCTGCTTTCCGCTGGCTTTTGTAAAAAACTTGCACCCAAGTTTATTGCTTTTATGGTACCTTAAATAACTATTGCATTCCGGAAACCATCGAGATAGTTTGTACTTAATTTGGAGAGTATTTTTGGAGCTTAAAATAGTTTTGAATTTAAAAAGAATTCTGTGGGCTAAAGAAAAATCTATGCTACAGTTTGTTTAGTTCGAAAATTAAGTAAAACTATTTATACATAAAAATAAATAAATAAGTATTTGTATTTAATGTATCTTTTGAATTTTGCAACTTATTGTAATGTTTAATCTGTATGCCTAATATTTTTGTAACTATTTCTAAGGTTGGTTTTAGCTTATTTCTATAAAAAATGCGTATACGCAATATTTTAGACTTAAGGAAGTAACTTTCTGCAACCCAGTCAACTTCATGGTCAAGACAATATTTAAGCCAAAAATGGAAACCTTCCAAGTATGATTAAATTGGCGCAGAAACCCCACTTAACTCGCTCAATTAAATACATCAAATCGATTAAGCTAAGCTCCGTTTTTATCTGTCCCCATTTTAGGGTCACCGGCGACACAGGCTAATTGCAGCTAACCCCCTTTGGCGTTGGGCAAACGGACGATGGTTCGTGACCACGGCATCCCTGCGGCAGCATCATCACTACCACCAGCTGTAGCTGCTGCTTCTGCATTTTTACCTGCACCACTGACGGAATCCCTGCGGTGGCCACACACCGCATCCTTGCCAAATGCGGCCAGCAAATAAGCGCACTTTTTGCGTCCACCACTGCGGGCACGTTCCGGCTGCCGTTTGGCTTGGAAGCTCCTAAACTTTGGGTTGGACCCCCGAACCCGCAAGCAGACATGGAGACCATCATCCTGTCGTCGCTGCCCACCCTGACGACGGATGCGAGTGGCAGCAGCTTTTGGCTAACCGGAGCCCTCTCCCTCTCCGAGATGCTGGCCAACTCAAGTGACGGCCCCACCGACAGCACATCCTCGACGGCAGGGACTCCGTCGACGGCATCCGCGGCGGTGAATGTGGGCAAGGACCACGACAAGCACGTGAATGACAGCGTCTCCACGGCACTGAGGTAAGGGGTTGCACAAGCCCACATCCCCACATCCCCACATCCTCGAGATAACGCACATTCTCCTCATGCTCCTGACAACCTCAACAAGTCATCGCGATAAGCTGGGCTTTATTTTCTAGTCAGTGCTTTCAGCCAACAAGCTTAGCATTGGTATAATGCGCTCAAAGTGGCCGGAAAGGGGTGAAGAATCTGGTCATGTTTTCTAAAGATAGGCTTTCAGCTATTTCAACGGAATTAAAATTAAATAAATAACCCCTAAAATCAGTTTCAAGAGTTATTTTATTTTATTTTTATATTAAACAAGCTCTTCAAAATACCATTAGTTCTCAGCTAAATACGTATACGCACTGTTACGTATACGCACTGTTATCAAAAGAGACAGAACTATGACCGCTAATCCTTTCTTTGCTACAGTAATTACAGTTCATATCCCGGCTACATCCACTACCGCGACAAATATGACCTCAGCTACATCGCAAAGGTGAATCCTTTTTGGCTGCAATTCGAACCGCCGCGTTCGAGCACCTTCCTGGCCATGGCCGCCCTCTACTGCCTCATCTCGGTGGTGGGATGCGTGGGCAATGCGTTCGTCATCTTCATGTTCGCCAATCGCAAGTCGCTGCGCACTCCGGCCAACATTCTGGTGATGAACCTGGCCATCTGTGACTTCCTGATGCTCGTCAAATGTCCAATTGCCATATACAACAACATCAAGGAGGGTCCGGCTCTGGGAGATGCAGGTGAGTGGCTAGATGCTCTGGAAGCTTAGGTTCAGTAAAGAAAAAATCGTAATCTGAAAGAACTACATATTTGTAATAAAAATCCTAAGACGATTATAAAGTTTACTTCCTAACTGATTGAAAAACTTGCAGAGTTAATAACTTATTTATTTATTTATTATTATATTTATTTAGTTGTCATTATTTTTCTCTCTGTGTTGTGGTTAGAAATCGAAAATAGAGGTTGCCAAAAAAAAAGAAATAAAAACTAACTGAATCTCTGCCCACAGCCTGCCGCCTGTACGGATTTGTCGGCGGTCTGAGTGGCACCTGCGCCATTGGAACACTCACCGCCATTGCTCTGGACCGGTACAATGTGGTTGTCCATCCACTCCAGCCTCTGAGACGCTGCTCCCGCCTCCGCTCGTACCTGATTATCCTGCTCATCTGGTGCTACAGCTTCCTGTTTGCGGTGATGCCGGCCCTGGACATCGGGCTGTCGGTTTATGTGCCCGAAGGATTCCTGACCACTTGCAGCTTCGACTATCTGAACAAGGAGACTCCCGCTCGCATCTTCATGGCGCTGTTTTTTGTAGCAGCTTACTGCATCCCCCTGACCACCATCGTGTACTCCTACTTCTACATCTTGAAGGTGGTCTTTACGGCCAGTCGGATTCAGTCGAACAAGGATAAGGCCAAAACGGAGCAGAAGCTGGCCTTTATTGTGGCCGCCATTATAGGATTGTGGTTTCTGGCCTGGTCCCCCTACGCCGTGGTGGCCATGATGGGTGTCTTTGGACTGGAGCGGCACATCACACCGCTGGGCTCCATGATACCGGCGCTCTTCTGCAAGACGGCAGCCTGCGTAGACCCGTACCTGTATGCGGCCACTCATCCGCGGTTTCGCGTCGAAGTGCGTATGCTGATCTACGGACGAGGAGTCCTCAGGAGGGTATCCACCACCAGATCATCGTACATGACCCGGTCGCGGTCTTCGTTCACCCACAGACTACGCACCTCAACCACAGGTGCCGGCTGCGAACAAGGCGATCACCGCATGGAGACCTACCTGATGAACAACAATCTGATGATGGTGCCCGAGGAGACGGAGGAGAACGAGGAGATCGTGGTGGTGGCCGAGATCAATAACTCAGTGAGCAGTGTCATGGAGCAGAGTAAGTTCTAAAGGGGCTGTTAAGGAGCCAGAACGATCTGTACTTACAGGACTTACAGGGACTTAAGTTCAATAGGTAATTCCTTTTATATTCTTTTAAACATTTATTATTTTTAATCTGTGAATACATCTCAGCTATACATCTTCATTTATATATTATTATGGCTTTTAGAATCTGCCAAATATATTTTAAATTAATTTAAAGAATTATCATTAGATGTTAAAGCAAAGTAACAAAATCCTGTTTGCCGAAGAAATAGTTTTCTCTACCATGCAGTGTCCCTCTAGGAATCTCTGGAACTAACCAATTAATTAGCTAATTTATGCATGAGACTACCAATTATGAATTTGTAATGTAATGGGAGTCTTTATTGTTGAACAAACTTGTACGTGGCAAGCTAGACAACTGAAATCAGACACTGGGACTTAGGCAAAGTGATTCCGCTCTCCAATAATGGATGACCAATGGCATTGTTCCGGGGGCTGAATGCAATGCCATTGAAGGACCCACAATGGAAATGAAAATAATAAACAGAAATGAAGCAGGAATATCCGCCTAGCAGGCGGATGAGGACATGGCAACCATACTACTCATAGTAAACATATATAATGAGCTTACAGAGAGAGAGAGAAAGGCATGAGGAGAGCGAGAGTGGATACATGTGACAGTGGATTAATAGAAGGCCAATTATCCATAGGCCTAGCAGGGTCAAAATTAGTACAAAGAGTGAGGGGAGGGGAGTGAGGGACTTGGAGCGGGCCAGCGGGGTAGTTTGATAGGAAAATTAAACATAATTTCAGGGAAAGTCGCCGAGTCGCATTGCATTGTATGTAGCTTAATAATGGGGGACAATGGTGTCCTTGTATTTCAATTGCATTGGCAGCTCAGATTAGGGATTAGGGATTAATCCAGGCTCTTGTAAATGTTGGATAAATTAAACTAATTGCGTTTACATCTCAATGTCTAGCCCATAAATGGTTATGTGTGTATCTTATAGGTATTACTTTAGATTGTACGCAATGTCTAAGCGACTTTGATAAAGTCAACGAGTACTTGTACCTGTAAGGATAATGGATAGTGGTTAATGCCAGCGCAGCGATGATATATAACGAATTTATACTCTTGATACTTACTTAGCCGTATCATTTTATATATGTACATATGTATATCCGTGTATAGTATATAAATCGGGGATATCATCTGGTCGGTCACAATGGGCCCCACGAGAACAATGACAGCGGCAGATGAATAAGTCTCGGCCAGCATTTTAATTACTAGACTACAAATTTAAGCCATTGTTGGGACAAACTTATGTACTTCCTTCGCTATGTGAGCGAACAATGGCCACTGCTGTTTGTAATTGTGCTCAAAATAAAATTGCACAGGAATACCGAGACAAGTGGGAGGGCGAAGCAGGGGGAAACCATTTAATTAGCATATTTAAGATGCACTTTGACAGCGATTTTCTATGTGCATTGTATGTGTTTCACTTAAGCTGCTTGTATTTCAATTAGTTTAACTCAGTAATTGTTTGACAAGTATGTACACATGTTTTTGTATTTGTGGTAATGTTGAAACAAAAACCCAAAAAGCTCGAAATAAATGTGCAAAAAACTACAAACAAAATTGTGTTTTTAAAGTTGGAAAATATAAATAAATAAGCACGAACAACAGGTGCAAGAAATAGTGCCAAAAAAAGTAAGTGTATAAAATGCAAATAGAAGTCTCTGTGTGTGTGCAAGATCCACGTGAGTCCATTGCAGCTGATAATGCAATGAGTGACCACGGCGCGTATACTTAATGTGCTGCCCAAGAAGCCGCATGCATTTCCCAGTATTTTCAGCGCACCTTCATGCCAAGAGAGCGCAGCGAGGAGAGAGCACGCTGAGCGAGCGAGAGAGAGCTCCCGCCGGCTACAGTGCGCGCCATGCACATACAGCTGGCTCGCCACCAGGAAAACTCTCAACAGCTGAGAGCTTTCCCCCTATTTTCCCTGTTAGGAAACATTGGCCAGACAACGACGCCGGCGCCGGCTGCCAAAGACAAGAGCAGAATTTCACACGCAGCATAACAATAATTTCAGTCGCGTTTTTCACGACCTGCCCGCGGTTGTTGTTCCCACAAAGTCTTCTCTTTTACTCGTTTCCAAAAAAGAAAAACCAAAAAATAAACACCCAAGCGGATTTGTTTAAACAAAGCTGTGCCGTATACATATCGTGGAAAAAGTGAATTTCCCGCTGGCCGGTAAGGCAAGGGAAAAACCGAAGCGAAGCCGGCGTAATATTAAAGGGAAACTAAGGGCCAGCATCCCGGTGAAGCGAAGCGAACCCAACCCAGTGCCAGTAACTCCCAACTGCCGCGCATTAGGTTCGGTTCGCTTTTATGTACACATTCTAGGGCTTCGCCTAATTGTATTTCGATTTTCCACGTTTTTTTTTTTTTTGCTGCCCCTAACCGGAAACTCCTCTTTTGGCTCTATTTTTAATGGTGAAGGAGCACCCACCATCTGTGTGTGTGTGTAATTGCATTCGGTTCAATTCGATTATATTCGATTTGAGTGTGTGTTGTGTGTCGGATGCCCAACTAAATATTGACTAAACAAACGCCATGCAGGCAATGTTATTGCTGGCGATTTATCTCAGTGCAAAGCCAGCCAGACGCCCACATCGTTTAGAGGGCGGCCCGGAGATATGTACACTACCAAAAGTGGCAGTCTTTGAGGCTAAAATGTTATGAAAGATTGGAATATTATTATTTATAAATGGAACTTGACAGATAATTAACATTTTAAGCAGAATTACATGCTCTAAAACAGCTTTCATCTTTCTCAATTAATAGGAAGATGTTTTAAACTCACAAAATATCATTTTTCTAAGAGAGAAACCTTACACAAATTGTGTTTTTGCTTACAAAAGTTATAAATAATTATTTAGATTGCCAGTTTCTCTCTGTGCATAATTATTGTAATGCTCATGCTTTATGCTCATGTGTTTATGTATCCACGGAGATATGTGTACGAGCACGAGTTCGAGTTTAAGTGTCGCGTGTTAACAACCATCGACTGGCTCGGCTTGCATGCTCATCGCTAGTTCGTTTATCACCTGCGATTGCAACGGCCATTAGGGTCGTGTGTCGGAAATTTATTCCCAAGCCCCGCGGAGGAGGCGGTAGCCCAATCCGTGGTCTCATTTCCATAACTCTTACAACTCTCTCACGGGGACTCACAGACAAAGTGTCTGGCGTGGCGTACTCCAAACAAAATGACAACAACGAAGAAGCAGCCCGAATGACAATTGAAAGGGACACAAATGAGCATGCAAAGAAGGCCACTCGACTGCACGGACTCGTCGGGCGGGCGGTGGGATTTCCCGCCTCCAATTTCCCAACTCAACCCCAATCCAAGCCGACACTCACACATTACTCATACGACGCGTTGCCCGTGCGACAAATACTTGTACAACAATGCAGCAGCTCAAGTGACGACGCGACGACTGTTGACAGCTTTACTGTTACTCACACCACAACATCTAGTTGATATGGTTGTTGTTGTGCTCGTTGTTTGTGTTGTTGCCATTGCCTGAGGTGTTGTTTACACACAGTCTTACGAACGACTGTGAGTTCGTGCACGCGATTCGTTAGGGGCAACTATCCGGGATAATACTCCGAGTGGAGTAGCAAGTGTTTCTTTCATTTTTCCAACATATGTTAACTCTTGTGGTGGCGACTCCCAAGCAGACAGATTGCTTTCAGCCAGAGAGTTGCATCAACTTCAGGGTAGGTTAAGCCCCCTGACAAATTTTAAAGGGGTATTGCAACTTTAAATTCAAATTTAAAACATGAAAACGCTTATTACTATGCAATAATTGAATTTAAAATTAATCATGATTCCTTTCCACCATTATTCCTTCCAAAATACATACAAAACTTTACCAATAAATGAATTACAATTTCGATTCATAAAAGATTGCAGCTGAACAAATAAATGTAAGCAAAAATGGTAAACTTCCAGTAACTTAAGCGGCAAATTTATTCCCCCGCCGAATAAATTTAATTCGGTGGGTCCTTGTGTCCTTTTTGCTGACCCAAATTCAGATTGATTTAATAGGAACTGAAAGTTGGCTGCTTCCGCATGAGCTGGCACCTTTGACAAATTAGGGAGGTCTTCCTCACATCATCAATTCCCCTCTTTTGTGTCACATTTTGTGGGTCATTTTCAGAGTTGGAGCTGGACCAGACCCGCAATAATTCTCCACCAGATGCAGAGAGTTCCCCGGCATTGTTTATACGATTTTTCTAGTATTCCTTTCCCGATTGGAAATTCATAACGCATGCTGCAATGGTCCGAATCTTATGCTCAGCCAAGTTTTTCAATACCAATGCTCCTGATTTCCAGCGTGACGTCAATTGTAAAACACTCGCTTCCATTTGGCGGTGTATTTTTTATTGTTTCTTGTGTTGATTTGGCTCGGCTTGGTTGGTTTTTATGGGGCGCTGTGGCGCAACAAGAGCAAGTCAGGAGCCGAACGAACACCAACGGCAATCAAAACAAATCGAAATAGTTTGCCGCTGGCAGCTGCACCTCGCAGGGCGATGTTTTAATTAAGTTGAGGAGCCGCCGCATAGCCCGAAATACACTTGTACTTGTTGTACTCGCACCCTTTCGGGTGGAAACTATTATTTGGTACCTATCATCAATTTATATAAAAAAATACAATTATAGGAAATTTGTAATATAAACGTGGCTTCTTAATGCAGTTATTTTTGGAAGGTATTCGAAACCTATAACACCTCTAGAAAAATAATATTGTTTTATTAATTTTTAATGGAATTGAATTAGGAAATATTATATATTATCAGAGGAATGTTTTAAACAAAAACTCCTTTAAAATGTTGTTAATGTTAAACGAAAAAATCAAGATTTTATAAAGAAAGTATAATACAACTTGGCAAACTTGTGTGTTATATGATTTCAAATTATCCTAACAAATTAGAGGGGAATCTTCCAGGGTATCCCCGTCTTCGATTTCGAAAATCCATCCCTATTTGTTGGCTGCACCTCTCATTGTTGTCTCAATTGCAGTTGCTGGCTTTCCCAGCGGCAATGCCATACGAGAATATTCCCATTCCCGTACCCATTCAGATGCCCATTGAGGGGTGGCCGGCTTCGTGTCCGCGCTAATGACCGTTCGCTTTGCTTTTTGATTTTTTTGGTAGACGTGCCACCGCTTGGAATGCCATTCACCATGCGTAGAGAAGAGACCCATCCTTTGGCACCCCTCTCCCTGCTACACATGAATTTATAATTGCATCATTTTTGGGCACACAAGTGCCCGTGGATGACATTCAGTCGGCCGGTTGGTCACTCGCCGCTGCTGCAGTTGCATTCGCAGTTGCATGCAAATTTACATGCCACGAATCCACGAAGAGCCATGGCAATGCGTCAACTGGCAGGCCTTCTCTGGTTTAATTTAAATAAAAAACACTCAGTTGCGTTGCACTGCCAAGAGTGCGGAAAATGTATATTTTCTGGTCCTCATTTTGTTTATTTTCATAACTGTACAGAAACAGAAATAACATACATGTTGTTGGCTCAAAATCGAAATATTGAAATATTTATAAAGGCGCGAATACCAATCGGGCAAACATTTTCATGTACATTTCGATGGATTTTTAAGTTTGGGTAAACTAGCATTAATTGTTTACTTAATCTTTTCAATGGGATTTTTTTTTTTTCTTTTCTATACTTTCCTATATTCTTTGTTGTATTTATTTGTTGCATAACAAATATTTTTCATTTCGCACTTGTCAATAATTACAAAATTGACGGCGAAATAATAATGATAAATGATGAAAGTTCCTTTTGTGGATATGAATAAATGAAAAATATTCACGTGTGCTATCTTTAAAGTATAAATAGAACCAATTTACACAGAATTTTAATTAGATGACTAGGAATAATTTGATTAATTTATACCAAAATCACATGTATGTTATGGTGATGAATGATGAATATTTTACGGGGACAATGCAATGTCCGTTTCTGTGGAAAATTCCGTCAGTTTGTTAATGGTTATATGATGTAGGAATAATTTACTTGATTACAATGATACTTAATTGGGCAATAAATTAAACAAAAGTGAAACAAAAAGGTTCTTTCTTTGCAAATACTAAGGGGATTTACTTTATTTTTTTTTAAGTAAATGTTAATTCATTTTCACTATTTAAACTATATTTTGTATTTGTTTGTAGCTTGGTGTTGCTGATATAGCTGTGATAGCGATATACATATATAGTTGTCATTGTTGTCCGTTTGAAATACAAATAAATAATCAACTTACTTGCTATTAATCAAACGTGCAAATTGTGTTGGTGGCTCATTAAAAATGCCATTTAATTGTGCATCCTGTTTATGGCAATTTTTGCTTCGATTTGCATATTAACTTTACTCCTAAGGTTCGTATCAAAACTATACGACACCAAGAAAACTTTTCTTTCAACCGTCGCCAAAGTCCTACCACGTACGGAAAAACAAAACTGTAAATACTAGTGGAAAGAACAGAACGTAGCCTATAAAAATAAGTCAACTTATTGGCACAGATCTTCTCCTGGAAGATTTCCCGTTGGTTTTTGTAAGTATGCTCGCTTTTCAGCATAGTTGCGCGCGTATCAAAACTATACGACACTTCATTTTTTAATAATTTTTATAAGCCAGAAAGTAACAATGAATATTTTTTAAACTAAATTAATACTAAATTA